>VOQK01026776.1:6524-18854 GCA_015052645.1 Benitochromis conjunctus
GTTGAAAATGTTTTTTTTTTTGTTTTTTTTAAAAAAAACAGGCTTTGGATGAATAAAAAGGGAGAAAAGAAAGGAAAGAGAAAAAATCAATGTTGGTCTCTCTTCAGATAAATGCACGAAGCCCGGCAGTATAAGGCAGTAAGAGGGTAATCTGTGAAACAACAATACCATGGGCTGACAACAGACACAGTAATCTAGGCTGGACCAGCACTATCCTTAAACAGAGTGTTCTGTGTCTGAAAGATTACAGTGTAAGCTCTGACACAATAATGATCCTGACACACACATGCACACTGGCACAATTGCTTATGCCGGCCCAGTGCGTCTTCAAGGGTAACCCTGATCACAATGCAGGCTTTAGCAGGAAGCCCTCCTGGCAGAATGCATCAATAAGAGTCTGATTGAGGCCTGCTGCCAACATTGAGCCATGAGGTAGGGAGTGACTGACACCACAAAATAAATGAGATGCGCTGTGGGGAATCGGCTCTGGAGGACACAAATGGTGTTTATTGTGTTGTGTGTGTGTGTGCTGTCCATGCATTCATGTCCACGATGTGACTGCACACAATCTCACTCATCTGTTCATCATCTCATCAAGTCTCACTCACATATTCTTCTTTATTTGTGTTCTGCCATTTTTACAAATATATAATTATGTGGACAAAATTCGCCAATAAGAGTTTAGCATCCTAAAGTCATTGATTTTAATGTTGCAAGGGCAGCAGTGATTCATACAGAGTACACAAAGTAAGTAAACATAGTTCATAGTTACTGCAAGCAGTAATGTGTGTCACAGATTACCCATCAGCTTTATGTTTTGCACACAGGAAACAAAACTGGGATGCTCTTGCTCTACACTGCTGCCAGCAGTCCAAAGCTCCGCAGGGGACCGTTAACATCATTCACTATAAATTTGTCTACTGGACTGTTCAGGAATGCAAAATGTAAAACTCGGCAGAAACATCTTTTCTGTGATTTCCCTCCATACTCGGTGCATTTCCTTGTGTGCAATAAAGCTGTGCAAATATGGAATAAGCCTTTTTTTACCGTATCATCTCAGGGATGTTAATTTGCCTTAATTTAGTCCACCTAAAGTAAATTTGTACCTGTTCACATCCATGTCTGAGTGGCTTAGTGTGCAATAGTGCTGCCTGTGAAATTCATTCAGTCTTTGAAGCCTTTAAAGTTACATGAATCTGCGTCTGATAGGTCTTCGTCTCTGCCACGCCGTCTGCAGTCAGGTGTCCTCAGTTGGCCTCTCAGTAATCTCCGTTTGTTTCTGTCTCCCTTAACAGTTTGAAGCTCACGTGTATGAGGGCTCAACGGGTGTTGTGGTCAACCTGACGGTAGATGACAGAGACGACCCAGCCACAGCAGCGTGGAGAGCCATGTACTCTATAATCAGCGGAGACCCTTCACAGAGCTTTGAGATTCAGACCAACCCAGACAATAATGAGGGAATGTTGTCGGTTGTCAAGGTAAAGCTCTCTGTAAGAAACATCTGGATAATTCATATATTCGAGCAGATAACATAATAACATAAGCCTTACCTTTCTTATCATTGTCTCCTCTTAGCCACTGGACTATGAGGCGTCTGCATTCCTCAGACTACTCATTAAAGTAGAGAATGAGGATCCTCTGGTTCCCGATGTTGGATATGGCCCTAGCTCTACAGCCACCGTCCACGTCAGAGTCGAGGACATCAATGAGGGCCCTGTGTTCTTCCCAGACCCCCTGATAGTCACCAGGATGGAAAACATCCCCGTGGGAAGCTTCGTGGCATCACTCAATGCTACAGATCCAGATATATTAGAGATACAGAGTATTAGGTAAGCAGTTTTTTTAGACATATTTTTGTGGTAAAAGTGCAACAAAGTCAAAAAGACTGCAAACTGCACTCGTCTTGGATAGAATAAATGATCCAAGCAAGGTGATCTGGCAGGGAAAACCGTAGCTCGCAATTTCACCCCGCCAGATCATCATCTTCCAGCTGTTTCGACATCTACACTCTGTCAGTTCTCACCTGTCTCCCGTTTGCATGAGCTGTCACGATTCCATCTTTGTATCGCTAAATATGAATTACACGTCCCCGCATTCGATCTTTCCAGCGTTCCCCGTTACTTCGTTTTATTTGTCTACGTAAACAGGCTAAATATACGGCCCAGATAATGTGAAGTTTATTGGCACAGGCCAAACGGTTCTCCCCAGTCAAGTGAAAAGTCCCAGAATCAGACAGCTCATTAACTTTAACTCTGTTACAGAAGAAGCCCTCTCTCAAATATCACCATCATCATAACTGCAAGGCTATTAGTTGCACTGTGTGCCACAATAAAAATAATTCCTCTCGCTGCCAGAGGGAGTCCCATAGTTTGTGCTGTACTTACATTTTACAAGATAAAGTCATCACTGCATTTATTCACTTTCAGGCCTAATTTAGACTCATTTGTCTGCACCTTTGGAGCTTTATATCAGATATAAATAGTGTTAAGTAAACACGTGGGGCTATTATAGACTGAGGGGAATAAAACTCATCAGATCATGACTTTACTGCCCAAATTATTGATACTGCTTTATGTGCTGTAAAACGTATTCGCTGTGGCAGTATTAAATGCTACATAACATGGATTTATTATTGAATAGTGTGATAGAGTCAGGACCTCTACCAATAAAGCTTTGATAGCTGCTTGCCTGACATCACAAGTCACCTCTATGATCCCATAAACATCAGAAAAATTGGAGAATACAAACTAACCACAGATGACAGCTTTAGGAGTGCAGGGAGGTCATAGGCAGGTTTTTTTGTTTTCACGAGGAAACTAATGATAAATAGTTTGTTTTCTCTGTACACGTTTTAAATATACGCTTAAAAGTTGTGTAAGTTTTAAAATAAACTCTTTATAGCAAAACAAAGAAATGTAGAAAGAAAAGAACAAAAGCTGGAGTCCGAGGCAAATGCTTGTCAAAGTCAAAGCGCCCATCTGTGCAGCACGGTGCACGCTAACGAGGATAACGAGCTGAGGCTGACAGACCATAAGCGTGGCTGTATTTGGTGACAAACAACATTATTAGACTAATCAAAATGCTGCTGATGGCCCTACATGTAAAGTTTTGGGATCACCATGTTATCACAGGCAATCAATCCAATGCTTGTTGAGTTTTCGCGCTCAAAAACCACAAATGTGAACCACACTGTGGATTATCAAAACCGTCAGACTCGATTCGCTGTGTGAACAATACTTCATGCAGTCCATCACAGATATACACGCTGAGCTAAAGTGGTCGATGATATGTGGTAATAGAGTTAAGCTGTTTGCATAAAGACTGGGACTGACTAAATATATCAAACTATGTCAGAGTGAGGATGGGCTCGACACATTTTCATTAAAAACAAGTACGATATGCAGCGGTTGCGGTTTTACTCGTAGTTTATGTCGTTTTACATAAAATTTCGACTGCAGCTGTTGGTCTTCAGTAACCTAGTTACCACTTTACCTGTTCCTGAGCTCCAAGAGAAAAATGTGTTGACACAAGACTAAAGATTTCCCAGTATGTTCTCATTAAACTACAGCATAACTGGGCTACTTCCTGTTTGACTCACTCAGGATAAAGAATGTTTATTTTCCCACTGCTTTAAAATATTGCACTTTTCCTTATATTTTCTTATCTATATATCTCTGCCTATTTAAACCTTAAGGTACACAACATTAAGATAAATGGGGACATGTTGGGCCGGTGAATCTTACAAAGCTAGTAGAATATAACTGTATAATATCACAATAATAGGTCCCCTATAAGCTATAGTATGTTGATCAATTAAAAGCCTTTGATTTTGGTGATCTTTTATTTATTCACTTTGTTTTTTTACATGTTCTTTGAAACTTTTATGTAATAAATCTTCCGCTTTCTAACTTTATCCTTTCCACTTTGCTCATCTGATTTTCAGCATGCATTTCTATATTCATTTTTATGGACCCTCTGTTTATTGTCATCTCACCCTCTTGACATTTTGGCAGCAACACTGACTTTGAGTTGTCGTAACTGTGACCTGCAGACAGGTTGAGGACATAGCAAAGACAGACATCTGGAGAGGTGGAAATACAAAGGTGTGCGTAGAATAAAAGTGCATTATAAAAACCAGGAGCTTTCTCCTGCCCTGTCTGCATAACAGTGCAGGTGTGTGTGTGTATGTCCCAGTGTGTCTGTCCCCCCCCTGGGTTGAGTAGGTCAAATGCATTTGACGTGGAACACAATTCGTCTGAT
The DNA here is from genome assembly GCA_015052645.1 of Benitochromis conjunctus. NCBI lineage: Eukaryota > Metazoa > Chordata > Actinopteri > Cichliformes > Cichlidae > Benitochromis > Benitochromis conjunctus. Next base: position 10,785 of record VOQK01026776.1, read on the forward strand.
TCGCTGGTCAGAAACTGTGGCACTCAGTGCACACATGCATGCCTGAACATCAGTCTTTGGAGAAGTGCATTTATTCTGTGTGGCACTTTGATAAAATATGTTTCAGCTGACAGCTGACATCAAGCTAACGACACAATAACAATAGCTGGTTATAAGCTAACATTTTGCCAGCTAATGTTAGCTTATAATGTCCTAAAAATGACACGTTCTCTCGGATAAACAGCTTACATTCTCACTTCATATGAGAGTTTCTTCGCTGAGTGCCCGAGGCCATTAATGTTCAATCCATTTTAAAGAAAGTTTCGGTAATGCTGGGTAAAAAACGCAGCGCTTACCTGCAGAAAAGTTCCAGATATCCAAACAACTCACCTTGTTATAACTGTCAATGGACAGACGTGAGCTTCACTGACTCTTGAACATGTATCAGACTCTTTCACACAGCTCAGGTAAACAGAGAACTGACAGCCCGCACTATAGATGGTGGGGGGAAATGCTTGTCCTACAGTGACCACTGTAGCTGGAATTATGTACTTGAATTGGACAGGAGTAATCTACTGACGTCTAGCGGCCATCTTTTATGCGCTGTACCTTTAAGAGGAAAAAAGTACTTAAAGATGTACACATTTATCCATAACAGTCTAGCCTATGTGCTTTTCTTTAAGAAACACAATGCGAATAAATATACCAAGCGATAGCAACATCAAGAAAAACAATACCAAGGGCCAATGAGAGGAGCTCGAGGAGACGTGTAGGGTGAAGGCAACAGTGGCGCCTGTGGTAACTGGAGCACTCGGGGCAGGATATGGATTTGAGCGAGTTTGACAAGGGTCGAATTGTGATCGATGGACAATTGGGTTAGAGCATTTTCAAAACTACAGGTATTCCCTGTCGACAGTGGCCGGTATCCATCAAAAGTGGTCCAAGAAAGGAACCGTGATGAACAAGGGGGGGGATACTGGTCAGCCAGGGATCACTGGTGCATGTGGGGAGCAAAAGCTGACCCATGTGGTCCGATCCAACAGATGAATTCAATTCAGTTTTATTTATACAACGCCAAATCACAACAACAGTCGCCTCAAGGTGCTTTATATTGCAAGGTAGACCCTACAGTAATACATACAGATGAGCTACTGTCACCCACTATACATCACCACAGGCCAGTCAGGGTGCCCAGGATCAGGACGGTACAGAGAACAGAGTAATGGAAGAAGCTAGCCTGCTCTGATAAATCACATTTTCTTTTACTTCATGTGAACAGCCAGGTGTGTGTGTGTGTGTGTGTCATCTACCTGGGGAATACCTGGGACCAGGATGCACTGTGGGAAGAAGGCACCACAGGTGCTGTGATGCTTTGGGCAATTTTCTGCTGGGAAACCTTTGGTCCTGCCATCCAGTTCAATGTTACTTTGACACAAAACACCTATCTAAGCATTGTTGCAGAGCATCTACACCTTTAATGGAAACAGTATCCCCTAATGGCTGTAGTCTCTATAGTCACACACACACACACGAAGCAGCACATAAAGCAGTCTGCAGGAATAGTTCTTCAGGCTTCTTGAAGGACATTCAAAGCTCGTCTTTGGGTGCTCGCTGCCTTTTGTTCCTTTTTCTGTCGAGATGATCCCACGCTGCATTAATAACACTGAGGCGTGAGCTCTGCAGATACCAATCCACAACTGTCCAGGTATGCTTTGACTGCATTGGCAGTGTGTCTGGGAATCGCTGTCATGTTAAAAAATGAACCTCCTGCCAATCAGATGCTTTCCAGATGGTGTGCAAAAGGGATCAAAGACTGAATGCATTTTTTCTGCATTCATACTTCCATCAGTTTTGAAACGATCCTCAACACCATGGGCTAAAATGCAGTCCAAGCCATGACAGAGCCATCGCCAAGTTTTACGGGTGACTTGTAGACAAACACAATTGTTCTCTACTGGCCACCTCTCCCTGTTTCCCCTCCTCGGGAATCTCTTGGCAGCCACCTTTCCACTGAGACCATTTTGTCATGAGGCTTTGGTGAACGGCTTCTTAAGATATGACTTTCCGATGATTTACATCTGATGTAGATAGTTTTTTTGGCCTGCCACTTCTTCTTCTCCCTCTTCTGAATTAGGGTCTTTGCTGATTTTGCTAACACTGGTTCATCTTTTGTGTTTTCTTTCAGAGGAAAAACATTCTTCTGAAAACGGTCAGTGCAATAAAAATGGTTGATAGTAGTTATTTCCCACTGGGAAAAGCTTCATCGTTATCCTGGTGTGTTCCAGTGTGGGAGGAGAAATCAAACATTTAGGATGTATGCAGTGTTTATATTTTGTTACTTTGTCCAGAGTGAATGTGCCACATATTAACCATCTGATTATGAAATGATGACGTTACAGGTCCTTCACTGCTGTGGTTAAACCTGTGGTGTGTCACTTATTTAACTGATCAGAAGTCCTCTCAGTTCTGTGTGGAAACATTTTTGATTGACATCTTCTCCATTTTTATCTTCCAGTTCTTAAGATGAGACGTGTGCACACTTGTGTGGGTTTAAAGTGCCTTTACAAGTTGCCTAGTATTTTTTTTAAGTGTAATGAAATGATAAGAACCGATGCTTCAGAAGACAATGCCAAAATGAAAACGTGATGCCAGATGTTTTTGTAAGGTACCGTCAATGCACTCACTAGTTACAGCAAAGGCAACTACTCGTGCATCAAGTACTTTAGAGTACACAGAATTTCTGCTTTAACAAGAGGTCCTCAAAGTAGTCCAATCCCAATGCCATCTATTAAGTAAAAGCAAAAGATTTCTTTTAAATTATATTCCTTTGATTGTGCTCATTTCCAAATCAAATTTCAGTGCTAATGGTAATGACTGCCTAATTTCTGCTATGAAAGAAAAATGACACACTGGAGCAGTTTTGATCAGAGTCGCAGTATAAAAATCAGCTGAGTTTCTCCTCAGTGAGCACAACAAACTTTAATGAAGGTGAAATCCTGGTTTTTGTTTTCTCGGTGACCAGGCAGGACTCGAGGGAGTCTTGTCATCGATGCAAATCTGATATTTTGTGGTAAACTCTTTGCAGATTATACATACGCTGTCTTTCAGAATCACATTTCACAAAGTACTTAATGACGCTTTCACACATGGTAAGGATGACTGAACTGAGATCAAGCTCAAGGCAACTTACTACCTCCACATTAATGAACGTTAATGAAATGTGATTTGGAGGCCTGATCACTCAAATTATGACAATTATTGCTTCTGTTAGAGACTCTGAGAAGATGCCTCAACAGATGTATTGAGGATGGAGAAAGGCTGAACTGTGGAGCTTCTTATTATTAACTCTGTAAGATTAATAATAATAATAATAATAATAAGATTAATCAAGGGGTACAGTACTGATTATCCGATGTATTACAAATCCTTCCTTTTACTTTTATTCAAATTCATCAAATAACAGATTATTTTTCTTTTTTCTTATACTTTATTAATCCTGTAGGGAATTAGTCCCGTAGGAAATTACTTCTCTGCATTTGACCCATTCACTCAGTGAAGCAGTGGGCTGCCGTCAATTCAGCGCCCAGGGAACAGTGTAGAGACGGTACCTTGCTCAGGGGTACCTGAGGGTAGCTGTTCAGTGGATTTGAACCCCCTACCTTCCGATCATGGGGCGAGCACTCTGCCTACTGAGCTATCTCCCCCCCTATTTTCCTCACGTGGGTGTACCCGCTCAGCAAAGAACAAATGAAATCTGTTACACTTTCACCACAAACCCTTTGAAGTACAGTAGCACAGACTCTGATGGGCCCCTAAAGGTCTCGCAGCAGTTAATGATCTTAACTGTCTTCTGTTGGTGACGTAAGAGAAAATGTTTCTTATAGTTTGCACGAATGATGCACATGATGCAACTTATGTGACTAATTTTGTCTGAGATTTTTATTAGAATCAATTAAAACTGCACTAAAGGTAAAACTGTTATTTTTACTGTATTTAGGACAAAAACAGAGCATTTCTATATACAGCATTTCCCCTCAGACTGACCTGTGGCAGGCTCTACTCTCATTTGGCCCTGTTAACTTACACAATTACAGCAAATAAGAGTCATGTTAATCCCGTTCAGTATTTAGGCCAAACCATTAGGCTCTGGAGGATTTGTTTCAGGTTTCTGCAGATGGAGCATTCTGGCCCACTTGACTGGTGTAGAGCTTTAGCTTAAGTAGAAAGGTTTAATGAAAGTGCTGAGACGGAAAGCCACATCAGACAGAGTGACAGCGAGAACTGGAGAATTTTGGACAAACGTTTATCTCTCATAAACCACAAGTGCTCGGGTTGTTGTGTGGGCCCTTGACATTGAGGAAATATGTTGCACTTGAAGGTATAAGTTAAATGGGAAAGTTTACATTCTCCAAATCCTCTCTCCGATTTGACTCGCTGTGCTGCTCTCATGTCATTCTGATAGGCTGTGAAGAGGGGAGCAACTAATCAGAAGTGTCATTAAGAAAGTTTGGCGAATTTAATTAGGTCTCATTTCTAGTGACAAGACTCTCATCAGTTGTCGAATAACTATTTACACTGGAGTAATTGATGCTTGATGGTAAAAGAGACAGGAAGCAGAGAACCTGAACTACGCTCATGGCCACATTTTCCAAACTTCGTGCTGAGCCGACGCTAACCAGCTCACACGTACATATAAAAATAGAGATGCTTTTGAACAGAAGTCGTTTAATAAGTGTTGGATAGAAAGTCTGCTTTTTTTAATAGCTGTGGCAGCAAAAATAAACATCTTTCTAATGTGTTTGTGAAAGCGTTGTCACATAGCGCCCCGTGTCCCAGTTTAGCCAGTGTTCAGAGTTCTCCAAACTTGGCCGACTCTCTACTATGACTTCTCCATCTCCTCCAAAATATTTAAGTTGTTTTCTTCCACTTGCTTTTGAAAATAGGGAGAATTTCAAACAGTCGGCTCATCCATTATTCAGCAGCCACCTGTCTACCTCCGCTTCTCACTCTGGTCCTGTACGAGTTAAAAGGGATGGGACTTAAAAGTGAGAGGATGGGATACTGGAACGTCAGGCATGAAAACTGGTGTCTAACTTTGAGGAACCGAGGCAAGAGAGGCGAGTGAGACAGATCAGCTGACACACAGATTGACTACAAGTATGACAGCATGTGTATAAAGGAGTGCTGAATGTTAGAAAGGCCGGCGTGATGGGGTCAGATGATTATGATCATGATCTGCACCACGATGACCAACATAGGAATAAGAAAACAGATGCAAGACCCGAGAAAAAAAGATTACAGCAACTAATAAAACTTGTAGCCAGTAGATAAAGCTGCTTAATAATACCTCTGCTACATTTCTGCCAGGTTTATATGGGTGTATCACTGTAAGGCTGTAATCACATCATCTGGCTGTTTAATCCTGCTGGACGACACCTGATGGAGAAGTTCTGGTGTGATTTTAGACGTTTGAGTCCATATCTGTCTGTCTTTGGGTTCAGAACCCTTTAATGGAACTATTTGTTGTTGACAGGGATAAAGTTATCTTTAAATTTTGTGTCTGTATAAAGTTATATGCAGAACTTCTTTTACTTTGTTTGATTTTGGGTAGCTCTCTAATTTCCACATTGCAGATGCTTGCAGTCCTCTTTCTCGGGTGAGTTAAATATTCTGCTTGTGCCAAAGTGCACAAAGTACAAGGCAATGGGGATGGATGGGAAAATAAAGTACAGAGCAAATCAATTTTGCTGTTGATGAACTGTTACTAGTTGAATCTAAAAGTCATCTCAAAGTTCAACGTAGCCAATAGTTGGACACCAAATGTTTTTGTGCATTTAGCCTACAACCAGTCTTTCTCCTCGTCTCAGTACATTAAAAATCACCCCTCAAAGAGCTGCACAGTTACTGAGTCATCGCTGCAGCGTATCTGCACGTGGGTTCACTGTTATAACAGAAATAAGTGCACGGCAGCAAGGGTTGATTTCTTTAACCTTTTTAAAATAAATGCGTTTGCTGCTTTCTTAAAAACGTCATAAAATCCTTTTTTTCTTCCTCTATTGAATCATTTTGATGCGCATAAATTTGCTGGTTTAGATTTTAAGACAGAAGCTATCAATTACCAATAATCAATTTTCTTATATGCTATATATTACATATTATTTAAATGTAAATAATATTGTTTTACACTGTTCCCATCTGCTTTGTTCTTTGTTAGCGTGTCTTCACTTTCTTTGGATCCAATACTAACAAACAGGCGTTACAGTGGAGTGCTTAACAATGCAAATGTGTAATCAACCAAATGCGTAGCAGCAACACAACCATTAGTACCAACTGAGCATTGTTTTAAATGGCACAGTCTACCTGAGTGTTGCTGACTGTGTCTGTCCCTTTATAACCACATTGTACCCATCTTCTAATAACTGCTACGTCACGTAGCTCAATTATTTCAAACTGTTTTCTTGAACATGACCGAGTTCACTGAGCACAAACAGTCTGCACAGTCACCAGAGCTCAATCCAATCGATAGTAAACATTTGGCATGTGGTAGAGCAGTACATTTGCATCTTGGCTGTACAGTCAACAAATCTGAAGCAACTGCGTAACACCATCATGTCAATATGGACCGAAACCTCTGAGAAATGTTGACCTTGTTGAATTTATTCCCTGAAAAAAAAAGGCAGTTCTCAATGCAAACTCAGTACTAGGAAAATGTACTAATAAAGTGGTAGGTGAGTGTATGTCTACCAGTAGTCTTTAGGAAACAGCTCCTAGCTACTGGAAAGGAAATGTTTCTATATGCACTTCACACATCAGTGTGTGTGTGATAGAAAACACGTGAAAAGAGTAAAGTCTACACAGCGATAAACCAAACGACAATTTAAATGAGATGGACAACATTTCTACCCCAGGTTTAACTTGCAAACCAAAACGACAACCAACACCAAGTGAACAATCTGTGTGTGTGTGTTCTTGTTTTTCCTACATGATGGGGACCAAAATCTGAAATTTACTATACTGATGGGGACCGACAGCCGTCGTGGGGACCAAAACCCCGGTCCCCATGGGGTTGAAGGCATTTTTCACACTCAAAACGTGGTTTTAGTGTCAGGGTTACAATTAGGTTATGGTTAGGTTTAGGGTAAGGGCCAGGGTTAGCCATTCAGTTTTGATGGTTAGGGTTAGGGTAAGGGGCTAGGAAAAGCATTATGTTAATGAGATGTCCCCACAAGGATAGGTGTACACACACGTGTGTGTGCGTGTGTGTGTGTGTGTGTACCTTTCTCGTTTAGTCTGACTAAAAGCACCCATAGAAACATGGAGAGCAAAGGTCTCAGAGGTTATTTGAAGTGCAGGCGAATCAATAGTGACAGGAAAGCACCTGTCATAGGAATACCTGGAAATTAACTTCTCACTATTCTAACTGTCTGAGTGTGTGCAGCTTAAATAAATATCTAAGTGGTGCATAACGTGGGGATGGGAATCTCGGTAATAAGCAGCTGAGCTGGTGTTCTCTGTGCTCACAGGGAAATAAAATCAAACCCACACTTGCCACAGTGTAAGGTTAGCCCATTACTCTGCTGACTTAATGCTGAAGAAAAACTTTCAAGGATGCAAGCTGCCAGTTTTTCATTTTAATGTCACTCTGCTGAGCAAAACAGGCTGAGTCATGCAGTCTCCTCCATTTCCCCCTCTCTCTCTCTTGCTTGTGTCCTGGGATGTGAAGGGACTGATTACAGGCTAATCAGATGTTTGGAATTTGGTTCTCATCTTTGCAGCTTAGTAAAGTATTGCCAAACGAGTGTTAAAAGAGAGAAGAGTGAGGGAGTGTGTGGAGGACAGGGGAACAGCGACAGATCAGGGGCAGGGAGAGGCTTTCATACACTCAGTGTGCCAGCAAATAATTAAAACAATCCTAAAAGATGCCAAGAGGAAGCAGCAGAGAGGGATGGTGTGCTGTGAAGCAGGAGCAAATTGCTTTTCTTCCTGGTAATTATAGGTTTATGCTTTTCAACTGATGCAGAGAGGTGCTACTTTGCACCTTATTATGATAATAACATTTTTTCCTTTTTTTTTTTTTGTTCTTCGTTGTGT
>VOQK01026778.1:0-19966 GCA_015052645.1 Benitochromis conjunctus
CATCGTCACTGCAGTCGAGTATGTCAGCAAGGCTTACATTTGAATCTTCACGGTCAACGCCACTGTCACTGGTGTGACTCATCTCTGACAGTGGATCTGTGACCGCCACCATCACGTGCGTGTTATCATCAGGAGGTGGAGCAGCTTGAGTGGCTTTAGTCAATGTCAGAGTCACCTCTTCTTTTCTGGGCTCTGGTAGTTTTTGTGTAATTTCCTTGATTACGTCCTCCCTCTTCTCTTTAGATTGGACATCATCAGTTGTGAGATTAACATACTGTTCTCCACAGTCATCAGACTTTTTCAGAGCAGACTTGGCCACGATGGGACCTCCTGGAGCTGGTGATAGATTGATCATCTCTTCATTGCTTGGTATGTCAATGACTTTATCTCTGTAGCTAGTGTGACTGTAGCTATGACAAAAGCTTGTGTTTCGAACAAGCAAGCCAGTGAGTGGGTCAACAAAGTGGGAGTGGCAGCACTCTCCAGATGTTGGCACCTGAGTCTCACCTTCATGGCACATGTAGATGTAGGCATTGCAGTTTTCTGAGGGCACCATAGCATGATGTTTACTCAAACTAAGGCAGGCACTATTATCTTTGACCTTGTGAGGCTCAAGATAATCAATGGGTTTGGGTAGAGAGTGGAAGGCCAGGCTGTGTCCCTCTGGCCAGGAGTCCTCGATGTCTGTACTTGGCATTGTATAATGGAAATCAGCATAAGTGTCCTGTCGACAACTATGGCTTGCCCGTCTCTGGTGACCGGCACTGCTGTGGCGGTGCTTTGAAGGCCAAGTATTGCAAGTGTGTCTCTCAACAAATATGTCCTCATCCTCATCTTCTGAATCACTGTCTCTGTGTCCAATGAAGAGAGCCCCCTGAGTCTCCATGTTTATACTGACAGAATTACTGTTGTGTCTTGTGTGGCTGGGCATAGTCTTCCTCAGGGAACCCATCATGTCATAATAACCTCCAGCGACATTCTTTCCTATGATGGATGTCTGACTTGTGTCCAGGTATGCATCTCTGTAAGCCTGCTGAGGCGGACTGTTTATTGAATGGGATATCCCTAGTGGATTCTCCAACTCCCCCAAAGCCTGACGCAGGCTTCTTGACCCCCAGCTTTCCCGATGATGCTCTCTGGAGTGCTCACCTCTGATCAGATAGTGATCTATTCCCAAAGGTGGTGAGTGGTCATAATAATAGCCCCCATCTCGATCTTTATAGGACACATAGTGACTAGACTCCCAGGGTCGTAGGGGGCTGTTATCTGACACTTGACCTAAAAGGGGTTCCATTGTCAGGGAGATGGCAGGACTTGAGTCATTGGAGTCATACATGTCAGATTTATGGATGTCAGCTGACCAATAAGGATCCATGGTTTGAGCCTGTGATGGGCAGGCCATGCACTCACCCGAGTCTGCACTCCCAGTCAGGAAGCTCCCACTGCTGCCCTGGTAGTCTGGGCTGTATGAGACCATGGTGTAGTCTGGATCAATGTTACAGTCTACTGGCTCCTCAATGCGAATGTAGTATTCACTGTTTACTGAGGGGCTATGGGCACTGAGGACGGGAAGTACACCTGGAGCATGTAGATGTTTTGGTTGATAGTATGAAGGAGAAACTCCATGGCTCAGGCTTTCCATGGGACAGCCTCCCACAATGCCTCCAGGTGGGTAAAATGCTTCCTGACAATGATGGTTTACTTGACCTAAGGTACTAGAAGTGTCTGGGGCTCCGTATGACTGCTCTGCCCTGGCTTGCTCCCACTTGTACTCAAAGTTCAGGCCGTGGCTGGTCTCAGTGACTGTTAGTATGTCATCTCCAGACTCTGAGTGGTAGCCATCACCAGTAGAAAATGGTTCTAAGAGTGGGAAAGATGAGGTGGTTGATGAGGGGTGGTCTCGTGACATTGCTGAGGCACCACGCTGACTGTTGAATCCAGTATTTGGACACAGGGAGTTCCAGCGTCTCTCAAAGTCCTCTTCGGCCTCGCTGGCCCCTTTGGCACATAGGTAGCTGAGCAGCAAGTGAACTTCCTCTGCAGTTGGCCTCTGATCCGGCTGGAGCCAGCAGAACTGCATCACCTCATACCTGTGGACCCAAAACACAAGGCACAAACAATGAAATGAAAGAAAAAGTAAAAAAGTAATCCAGTCAATGCACTCAAAAATTGACCTTTTGATTTTTAGACTTGATTTCCTGTTTGTAATATTGCTGCTAATACTGAGAGGACCTATTATTCTCTAACAATGGTGCATGCTCATATCAAAAATGTTTCAAATATTGACTTCTCTAAACTCTATTTCATCTTTTTTTTTCTATTTCTGGCTTAGTATGATATTGGTTTCTGGTTGTGGTAGCGTTCTCCAGTCTCACTGGGCTGTGGGCGTACGGGCGGGCTACAGTTCATCTTAACACCAACATGGCAGGACAGTGTGCACACAGCACGTTACACTCCAATGACAGTCTCACTGTAAACACTTGGTAGGAACCAATATTACCACAATAAATGCCACAATAAATGTTATACCTAAAATTATGAAGTAAGGTGGGTGATAATGAAATAATTAAATATATAATAAACTCAGATATGTAAAATCTGAAAATAATATTGCAAAACCTAATATGCAACATAAATTTATATTATAATCCAAACCAAAAAATAAATATATACATGTGTCATAACTGAGGCATGAAGAGGGGAGCTGCACCAAAGCACAGTGCAGGAGTAAAATAAGATTACTGCGATGTTCATTGTGAACTGTGAGTCATACAAAGTAACAGAGTTCAAGAATAGCGCAACAGCAAAAGAATAACAATTGGAAGCTCATTAAAGCTCATCCTGGAAGGGATTTCATTGTGTTGCTTTAAGTGTTGGGTTTTGCTGCATTTATGTGTGACTCACCAGCGTTCAGCTAGGGGTACTTTGAGCAGCGGTTTGGGCAGTCGCAGCTGCTGCTCCCTAACAGCGTAGGTCAGCACTTGTCTGTCAGAATAGTGTCTGTAGGGCTGGTTTCCCAGCTCGAACAGTTCCCATATAGTCACACCTAGAGACCTGAGACACAGGATAAGATGAAATGTATCTTATTAGTGACTTCATGTACACTTTATGTATACATTTCTTATAATCCTCCAGTAACGTCCATCCTTTTATCTACTGTAAAAAACTTACAACGATATAAACGTTTGCTAGTGTCTTAAATCCAATGACCTAGGAGCAAGTTTTACAATATAATCATTTTGTTTTAGACTTCTGGGAGTGAGGACACCTTGGTGACATCCTCATTAAATTTGGTGTTAATGTAAGGATTGCTTTTAGATAATTTGGCGCAGTATTTAAAATTGTATTTAAAGGCTACAGCATACATGATGTCAGCGAACGTCCTCACAAAATACAAAAGATGTGCAGTGATCAGATACCAGATGTTGCTGTGTTGGGTCTGGTCTGCCACCAGCAGGTTTCCGTGCACCTCGTCCACCAGCTCCGGAGCAATCCAGCGCAGGGGCACGTACATCTGATCTGCAGTCACATAGTAATCGTCCTGAAAGGAGGGTTAGGTAAGCTGTTATGTTGCAGATATATTTGAAAAACAAATTCAAACTAAATGATCTGCTGGACAATTTTGCCTTATCTGATATAATGTTAAAAAGTGAAAGAACCCTGTAGAAATGCACTTGGCTTGATTGTGATTAATACGGACTCAGTATTCATACAACAAGCTTGCTTTTCTGTTGCCTGCCAGTGATGAATACAAAATATGTTTTCAAACTTCACAAAGAGCAACAGGATCAGTTTTTTTGTTTTCTGATCTTTTTCACATTTAACACACTTGTTGTGTTTCTGTATTTCAGTGTGTGTGTACCTTGTACTTTGTGTGGGCCAGACCATAATCTCCGATCTTCACTGAGACATCAGCCGTCAACAAGCAGTTCCTTAAAGCCAGGTCACTGGAGAGGGGAATAACCAGCTGTTATGTCTCTCACATATTAATAAACATAAAAAACAAGACTAAAACTTTTTTATCAAAGAACAAAAATACTTCAAACAAAAGCATTTGCTCCTGTGTTTTTACAGTAGGCTAAAAATAAACAAAATAAATTAAGTACATTTTACTTAAATGAAGTAAAATATACAGAAAATGTCTTGTTGTCAGTGCCAAATAGGACAACAGTAAATTAATACAGTTACTCAGGTACCGTCTCAATGTACTTGTTTGTTTATGTCATTTAAAGCTTCAGGTAAGAATAAAACTTTTTTCTTTTTCTGAGTATAAAGTGAAAAAACTACATAAAATAACAATAAATTATCGGGAAAAAAAACTACAAAAACTGGAGTCCTGGAGAGGAGGGATCACCGCCTGCAACAAAATCACTGATGCTGGAGTCTTTAAGGAGCACTCAGGCAGCACCAGGATATTGTTTCAGGAAGCGACCGAGAGGCAAAAGGCAAGTCTCAAACTCAGAGTGAGATAGTGGCTGAGCCTTCAGATCTAAACCTGTAATATTTAGTAGAAGAATCTCACTGAGATGAAAAGTCTTTTTGAATAGAGCTGTTAATAATGAAACGTTCACAGAAGTACAGCAGACAGAAAAATAACACACACACGAAAATATAAAAAATAGTTAATAAAGCTGGATTTTCAAGAAGTTTGAAGGACATGTTTGAGGAGGGTTTATGGTTCAGATCAAGGTTGGGTTAAGCATTCACTGAACGTTAACAGATTGAAATGAATGGCGACATGTGAGGTAGATTGGAGGCTTCAGCAGTAATACTCTACAAATAAACGACATCACATGGCTGCATCTCGTCAGTTAGTAAGGCCATCAGTGTTCTCACTGAACAGTGATGACTATGAAATCCTTTATTAGTACTGAAGAACAATGAGCTATGATATACAGGCTCACTGTTGTAGCAAGCTCACAGAGACAATAACCTCATGGCTAAAATTAAAGACCTTTAATTCTTTTGTCCAAGAAACCTTAAATTAATGACTGCATCAGGCCAAAAGCCTGGGTATCTCCTCGACCCCAGAAGAGTGATACTGGGGTCACTGTTTGCAAATATTCTCTGCAAATTTTAATACAATTTTGCCAGCATTTTACCAATGGGTAGAAATGTTTTTGAACATGTGCTGCTGCTCTTTGAACTTCAGCATTTCCTAAAGACGTTCTCTTTTTCAGGCCACCGGGGTAAATACCAATGTATTCTTAACAACTCTGACCATGTTCTGGTTAAAATCAGTTTTAGCAACATGGACGAGAGCTAGTCCTAGCTGATGTCTTTCCCAGCAGTTATTACCACACATTCTGATGATCGCTTCAGTTAATTCTGGACCGTTTTAAAATATTTTAAAATACAGGAATTTACAAGAGTCACAGCTTTTAGTGTGCATTTTGAAAGTCTCAGGTTAACAGCAGACTGAGTCAGGGCCTGGGCTGGGGCGGGACTGAGGCATACACTAGACTAACAGCTTCAGCACAAAGTGGGCTTTAAAATGATGGTACAGAATAATTATGTCATTTATGGACGAGGGAAATGGCAATAGGGCAAAGAGACACTAGTTGTTTCACTGAACAGCATCAGTGACAGCCGTCTGATTTCTCAGGTCAATGTCTGAAATGACTCTTTACCTGTGAGTGAAGTTGTGTTTGTGCAGGTGCAGGAGGCCCGAGGCAATGTCACAGGCCATCCTTTGAAGAATCAGGGGCTCTGGGGTCATGGTTTCAGAGGTTCTGCAGCTTCTGAGGTAACCCTTCACATCCCCCTGCACACAAAAGAGAGCTATAAAACATCTGTATGACCACTGGAGGGCAGTCTTACTATTTTACTTTGTCCTCTTTGTCCAGTCACGTAAACCTTGATTGGTGTCAGAAGCCGGCACGTTGCATGGAAGAACACCAGATGAACTAGCAAATTTGTTGTCTTCTCGTTTCTTTATGGAAATGGATAATTAGGGATTTTAGGGATGAGCCGAGAAATCCGGCCATCTGAGTGAATTAAGCTCCTCTTTTGGACTAAATATCATCTTCTTGGCAGTCTTCACTCTGCTTCTTCTTAAAGCTTTAGACTGTTTGGATTCTTCACAATAAATAACAAGTTTGATGCTAATCATTGCAAAGTTTTCCTCTAAGTTGGATCTAAACATGAATTTTTTCTGGTTTAGCTTTTGCTAATATTTCCACACTCAACCTCATCTTATAATAGGAACTACCCACCTGCACTTACCCTACAGCGCTAATAAAAATAAAAGATAAAAAGTGGCAGAAGGCTCTTGGTTTTACTATTATTCACTATAAATATCTGTGCATAATCTACTAAACCAATCACGGTGATGGATTCTGGGAAGTGGTTGGAGTGGCACAAGTGTAAAGCTTGTCTGCCAAATACTTACAGCAGCTGCCAAGAATGATTTTATTAGACAGATGATATAACATTCAACAATGACAAATTGCTAAAATGCTTTCAATCAGTTGAAGTACTACAGAATTTGGATTAAAGTCAACAGTCAAAAAAGTTGTCAAGGACATGAATAAACAAATGTTACGCACTCAAAACATACAGCACAGTCATCGTATTAAAATATGAAACCCCTTAAATTAAACCGCGTTGTCAGAGATCCACTAGATTAAAAAATAACATCTCCAATTAAGATTTGGTATTGTATGTTTTTACTATGATTTGAAGAGTGTCTCTGCACACCTGTGTGGTGGCTCTGGATACTCACCAGAGGACAAAACTCCAGCACGAGCAGGTAGGGAGTGATCTCAGTGCACTGGGCCAAACACTGCAGCAGAGCAGGATGCTGGAGGGCGCTGGAGAGCAGACGGCAGGAAGAGAACAGCATGTCAGCAAACACATATTATTTATCACCTTTAAGTAGAAGTTTATTTTTATTAGTTTTAATATTACATGGATATAAATACTTTTGTTATTAACATATGGCTGATATATGTTGAGTAGTCAAGAAAATATATGTATACTGTGTATATATTCATAGTGACATTTAGGAAGTTAATGACAGAACAGAACAATAAAACAACAACACTAGACAACCACACTGAGACACTATCCATCCAGCTTAATTTAACACATACTATTTTCTAAGTATTTTGTGGTAATATTATTTTTTTTAATTTAACGTTAAAGTGAATTTAGTTGTTTTTTTTTACTCTGATCAGATGATGACCTCGGTCTGCACTTTATTCTTGCACATGTACCATGCATACATTTATTCTAACTTATTATTATTCTTATTATAGTCTCTATGTACCGATCACTTTAATAACCTTTAATAACTTTAATACAATCCACCGAGAGGTCTGTCATAATTATACTTTGATGAGCTTGTATGTTTTACTGTCATCGCCAGTGAGAAGATTTGAACTTATGTTAACGATGGCTGTTACAAGGGGCAAAATAACAGCAACACTTTAGGATTTAAACACCACGATCGCCGTCAGATTTTTTATTTCCAACAAAAATGGAAAATGTATAAGATTTGTAAAAGAACAGTTTATTACAGCGTTCTTATATTGGCTTACATTACATGTTTTCCTAATGAAATATACAGTAAAACCTGTCCAGATAATGGCTGAATCCCTCGGCAGGGATAAATAAAGTATTAATTGTTATAGATTACAGTATTTATTAAGTATATTTAAGGAAATGAATTCTCAGTTTTAACTAAAATATTTGACTGTTTGTGATTGGAAAACAAAAACATGATGCTGTACATCAAAGTTACAGAAAAACAAGCAAAAAGCCAATTGTTTCAGCTGGCCTGTCAGTATTTTATAAGCTTATCTTAAGTTTTGAACATAAAACATTTGCAGATGTCTACCTCAAACATCTGGGAGGGCGACAGGAAAGAGAAGAGAGAGAAATGAGGAGCCGAGAGAAACAAAAACAGACCAAAACTTGACAGAGAAGACAAAAATGACCAGAAATGCTCAGGGGTGGCTCACGTTCACCTGATCCATCTTCAATTAAGGAGGCTTTATTAAAATGTATGCTGGACATATGTAAGCACTACGTCTGCCCTTTCAATCAGTACTTTTAGACTGTAGATTTCACATCATCCATATAAGAATAGACTACAGACAAACACATGTGAAGGAGGTAGAGGCGTACTGGTAAGGCTGTGCTTCTTCCAGGAAGTGCAACTGGTCCTGCACGCTGGCACTGGCTTTGAGTTCCTTGACCACCACTTGGGTGGTGTTCAGGCCTGCATTCACCTCCCCCAGAAGAACCTGAAACAAGTAGAGGCAAATGCATACAGGGGAAGGCACACAGACAGATGGCCACGTTCACATAAGCAAACGCATTGAACATGAAATGGGAGTACCATTACACAAAGACAGACAAAACGAGATGAAGCAGTGATGCGGGAGTTCAGCAGTGCAGATAATAAGCACAAACAGATGGACATACAAGGATGAGGAGGGTAGATGAATATTCATGAGTGAACAGTGTGAATAAGAAGAGGAGGAGAAGCAGACAAAGAAGCAGAAGGGGGAAAACGAGAGAGAATGACGACAACGTTATCTGGTTGTAAAAACACGATAACACACCAGAAGGTTTAGGCTGCAAGGAGGGCTATTACTTTGAAAATTTAGCAGCGTAAAATTTGTTCTCAAGGGCTAAGTCTATCACTTTGGGAACAAGCCGACATCAAAGGCGAGAGGATCAGGCTGGCATTACACACTCAGACGTTACAGGTAACGCAGCGTGTCGGACATTTTTAACCGACTGCCGCTCCGAGCACGAGCCGGGATCACAGCGAAGACTAACAGCGATGATGTGAGTCTCAGTGATGCTGCGTTTCATCTACCCGGCAGGGAGCGGAAGACACAGCCGCACAGGTCTGAAATGTATGAAGACCTGGGCTTACCTTCCCAAACCAGCCATTCCCGATCTCTTTCAGGTAGAGGAGACTGTGGCGGCTGAGATCTGTCGATTTCAGGAGTTGGGCTGAAGAAGAGGGAGAAAAGATGTAACAGAGATTAGTGAGTGTCAATCAACAATTAAAGTCATGGTCAGTCACAGCACTAAACGTTTTGCATGGTTTAGCCCGTTTTCTACAAATTTCTTTGTGTTATAGTTAACGATTTAAACTGCGTTCATTGATAAAAAATTAAAGTACAATTAATGAATTGCAACTGTCTTTGTGGAGGGTTGGTGTCAGTGGTAACATTTCATTTCTCTAATTTAAACAAAACAAGATTGTGACTGATATACTGTAAATGGCACGGATCATTTGCACACAGATTAAAATTTCAATGATCAAAAATGTGTAACTGGTCCCAGCCTCCCCTATTTCAGTTGCACATGCATATTCCATATGTGCAGTTTACATAATTTTAACACAGTAAACATACTAAAACTAATAAACTTAATGTTATATGTATTTGTCAGTCAAAAATGAATGGATGAAGTGAAGTAAAGTCCACTAAACACAAATTGTTTTAAAAATAGATCTGTTCTTCTTCACTGGACATTACATACCATATATTGAATCAAAAGTACATTATCATCAGGATGTAATGCAATGTAAACATTTAATGTTCCATTATCACACAACAAAATCACGACGGCGCTGATGGATTTCACTACTCAAACGGGGCTCGAACATAACGAGTGCTTATTGACTCTATGGAGGGAAACCAAACGCAGAAAAAAGTTTAAGTGCTCATTAAACAATTATAAATAGTCAACAAAAAAGTTCACCTCTTACACTTAAATGCATTTTTAAACTTTGAAGGAAAAGATTTTTAACTTAAAAAAATATAGATATTTAATAAAAGAAGTATTTAAAATAAAATGTTTGTAATTTAAACATTTCTTAACGTCACATCTGCAAGTTCAAAACACATCTGCATATGCTGGGGTTCCTCATTTTTCTTTTTTAAAAGTTT
This sequence comes from Benitochromis conjunctus, assembly GCA_015052645.1. Lineage (NCBI taxonomy): Eukaryota > Metazoa > Chordata > Actinopteri > Cichliformes > Cichlidae > Benitochromis > Benitochromis conjunctus. The sequence goes on from VOQK01026778.1 coordinate 9,915, forward strand.
ACCCCACTTTAATGCATTTTATTGTTTTATTAGTTCATCATAAGTTTATTAAACTCTCTAAAACAGTATGTTTTATATTTTACTCACCTTTCTCTGCTTTTTACGTGCTTCATTAACAGTATGAACTTTCACACTTTAATACATGTATGTCTGGAAACTTCTATGTGAGAGCTCCAATGAGCCCAGGACAATTTCCCAAAGGGGAAAAAAGACCTTTTATCTTATCACAGTCATATTTCTTTATCCTTTTTATTCTCAGTGCCTCTTTCATCATAATACATGACAGTAAGATGAAGATGACAGTTCAGATGAAATGGATTATTCTTTAATAATAAAAGATTTCCTGGTTTTACTACTTTCTGACTATATGTTTCGATAAACCCACCCAATGCTTAAACCTGAAACATGAACCAAAAGACTAATATGTACAACATGAACAAATGATATGACAGAACCCACCAGATCCAGGTTGTTAAGTAGCCACTGAAGGATCCATCCTCCGTCCAATCGATTGCTGTTAACCGCCTCTAAAACTTAACATCCGCACATGCCAGTGGATGTTGCCCATTGTTGCCCAGACAAAGCAAGCTCTGCCCCTAAGTGTTGTTCTCTACCAAGCCGTCTCTGTCACCGATCTGTGTGGCGGCCCTCCAGCTCGCCGGTGCATCGCTGTCAGCATCCCCCGATGGCCCGCGTCCTTCCTGCTTGCTAAACATGCCCGACCGGCCCGTCCTGTCCCGGCTCAACCGAATGAAACAGACTGAGGGTAGCATCCCCTCCTCTCTCCCTCACCATCTATCTCTTTCTTTCACTCTGTGTCTCCCACGATGGAACTTGGATTCTGGGCGTAGAGGCAGACAGACAGATCTTTGTGGTGCTATCTTCCCCCCTCCACACTGCTACACAGTCCAGTCACTGTGTGGAGGCCATATTGGGCACCCCTGTCCCCTTCCCCTGACTGGTCATTCCTTACACCCACTTACACTCTTGCTGGGCCAAAACAGAATAGCCACTATTGTCTTTTTGCTTAGGGCAGCATGGCACCAGTTAGGACCAGTCGGTAACACTGGAGCCATTATCTGCAAGCTCCATGACATAAGAATGAACTGAGCTTTGCTGATAACTGTGGCATGCATGAGTTCCACCTACACCCTCATGTTTACCACAAATATTCACAATTCTGATGGGACAATGAGCGAAAAGAAACTATCAAAGACTATATTAAGCATTTGTTGACTTCCAGTCTCTGGCAGCAGGTTTGGTTTGTGTACACGCTGCAATGACATTTATAGGGTATAGTGGCGTATGCATGTATGCATGTATGTATATATATGAGTGTATGTACTGTATGGGTATGGATGTGAAATAATTATTTTAGATTGAATTATTTTTCCTTATATTGTAAGACTTTCTCTTTACTCACTCATAACAATGCAAAAGAAACTGTTGCAGTGAATGTTTGGCTACTTTGAGATCTCTGTGTTCATGTATCCATGCATTCTTTATAAATGAATTTATTCCCAGGCCCTTCAACCCTTAATTTAAGCAGCACGACTAAGTTTCTAACCGTAACCAAATGCTAATCCTAACCCTAAAGCCAAGTCTTAAGCCTGAGAGTTCTAAATTTCACAACATTTTAATCAGTCAATTGATCCAAAACGCTCACAACGTTGGCGCTATGCATGTTAATGTAAGCTTTATAGTTTTTGATCCTGTGACAAAACACAATTGTTTGAAATAAGTAGAGAAAAATATGCTCACTGAGTGCTTTGTGAAAAAAATGAAAAAGCATTCCCATTACCGAGCTAAGTTCTGAGATCCTATTTATAAGTTAATTTCATTTGACAGCGCTGACCGGCCCTTTCTAAGATGCTGAGCATGTTGATAAGAATGCATCAGGCTCAAAAACCCTAGCAGCCGGGAAGCCGTTAGCGAGATGCACACTGGCAAAATCAATCATGGCCAAATGGAATTCCCATTATCCCCTAACAGTCCCGTGCATCATGGTTCACTCTCTGCAGGTGCTGAGCTGTAGTGCTGTTGGATAATCATTTAAAGCCAATTATGACGTTTAACCATCCTTTTTGTGTGGCTAAACTACAGATGACAGAACAGCGTGACTGTTCAATAAGTATGAGATAAATAAGGATAATTTTGAGCTGTGAATCATGTAAATACCTCGAGGCTGGTGATAAAAGAAGCTGGAAATGAGTATTACATGTCCCCTTTTTTTTTGCTTCAACTCCTCATTGTGTTTTTATGTGTGTGTAGTTGTTCTCATGTGTAATATGAGTGGGTGTGAGCTCCATTAGTCTTTACAGTGCAGCCTGCAGTGCACAACAGCTGCATCAGGGCGGCTCCTTGAAACTGGGCTCTGGTGTGAGCCAAGCTCTCGCAATACCGGTGTCTCATTAGGAGCTCCACTTATTCACACAGTCCAAGCACAGCCCCACAGCACAGCGGTATGACAGAGGAGATGGGAATATTGGCCTCCTAGCTGCTTCAGCCCTCAGGAATCATCAGAGATTAGAAATCTGAGACTCACACCAGCACGAAAGCAACGTCAGGAGCTTTCATTCTTTAGCCCCTTCATTCACTTCCTCAGTCATTTGATGCAATCACTGCTCATCCTTTGCAGTTTATTTCATGTGTTTTCTTTCTTTTTGTAATTAAGCTTTCTTCTTCTCTCTTGCTTTCTTTTTTTAGTTTTAATATTTTATCCTCATGGATAGCCCTTTAAACTGTTTTGTAGGAAGATATACAGATATGTTTGAAGTTGAAGTAGAGAGCTTAGATTATAATGAGACCTGTTTTTGCTGAAATGGCCGCAAATAACAGAAAACCAGTTGTTAGAAAATTATGAGAAATGTGAGAAATATGAAATGGAGTAAGACAGATCATTTTCTTTACTTCATTTCTCCTTAAAAAAAATCCCCCAGATGATGTCACTGGGTGAGGCAGTCCTTAAGGTGCAGTAATGAATCTCTGACTGCCACTACAATAGAAACCACATGGCTCCTATTATTTACAGACCGAGAAAAAGCTCGTGTTAAAGGATCAGTTTCCAAAATCATAGAAAATAAGTAAGAGAATGTTTTCTAACCTACGCAGAGTTGTATACAGATAAATTTGGTTTTAAGTGCAAAGGTTTTGCTTTTGATGCCATGAAACCAAATTTGCCTGCCTGTCTACATCATAGACTGTATATAAAAGATGTTGGTGACTGTGATCAGGAACATCTTTGAAACCAGATGTGACCAGGATCTACCTGAGAAAAGCGCGACACTGCATGATCTACAAAAAGCACATCTTGTTGAATTCACTAAGCTTTGAAATGAGTGATTAACATAAAAAACTCATGAGGAAATTGTTTGCTGAAGTCCTTTTCCTGCAGGTTTCTATACAGTCCAAGCGATAACCTCTGGGGGCTGAAAAAGTCTGCCAACAACAATGTGCCAAAAACTGCAGCTCCTTCAGTGGCTGTTTGAGTCACTCTCCACGGACTCCTGTGATAAAATGCATTGCAACATTAAAAAGCAGGTTTACAGCCTGGTAGTAAAACACTGTTTTGTCTCCGGACCCTTTCTTCCCCCATATCAACTGTGCTGAGGGTAAACAGCTTTCAGAGCCTATCCCCTGGCATGCCGGTAAGGCCCAAGTTTAGGTGTGTGACCACTTTGTGTGCCGTTAGAGGCAGCTGGAGCTGAATGGAGGCAGTGAATTGGAACAAAACCACAGGTGACACTATGGTGCCACGTCCATCTATTACATACAGTATATGATATAAATAGACTTCTGTAAGTGAAAACTGACTTGACTTTTCAGATCCGGGTTGTATCCATCTCTTGTCATAAGTAGTAAATTGTGTAGACATCATAAAGAATAAGAAATAGAATTTATTCCTTATTAAATTAAAACAACCCTTCAGGGTTTTATTTTTTTATTCGACTACATTCAGACGTGAAACCGAGCAAACATTTACATTTCTGTGTATGCGTGCTTTGTTGCAGACGCGCGTTTGCGTGGGCTCGATCCACGAAGCCTCACCACACTCCAGTGCCATAAGTTTATCAGGCAGCATCAGCCCATTAACACACAACAAGGACCATTGTCACATACGAGCAAAAAGGAGAAAGAAAGCATCAGAATGAGAGGGGAGAATTCTTACTGGGGTTTTGTGCTCTTGCATGCCTCACATACCAACAAACAGCAGTGTAGGCTGGCCGCCTGGACAGTATTATGCAACAGGCAGATGTTTGTGGGAGAGTGTGAAAGCTAAAGAGCACAGAGTTCATTCTGTAGGGACCTGCAGTGAAGGATTGTGGGATAGGTGGAGATCCAGCTGACCCAGGCCAACGTAAGGGTGGTGCTCACTCCAGGGACAAACTCTGACAAATGCCAGACACACAAGTCTCCTCCATCCTATATTACTCTCACACCCTTGATATGCACTTGAATGTGTAAAGTTCTGGCACTTTTACTAAACTCCTGAAAGGTTTGCATTAGTTTGTCAATAACTGGAGACCTAAATGACTAACCAATGATTAGAAATAGTCACGAGTGAGATTAGGATTGGATATTCTTTAAACCCCAGTTCATTTCTCATCATCCCTTCCAACGGCAGAGAAAAAGCACAAATCACTTTAAATTCGATCAGTGGATTTCTGAGATTTACTCTGTGAGAAAGCAGCAAAGGAAAACAGCAGGATGTTTAACCTTTTAATCTTTTTTACATTTCTACAGGTCTCTGTATGTCTTTGACCCATAGGGAGTATATATGATAGACTGTCTCCGTGCTGTCACTCGCTGGTTTGCTGGCTCCCAGTTTGAAGCCTTTTTGGCCGTCATCATCCTCACAGATTAAGGGTGCATCTGACTGAACTAATAGTAGGCCCACCCTAAATCATAGCCTGCTTTATTGTTCTTTTTGACAGTAATGGGGACCATTATTTAAAATGGGGTAAATCTAGTAATTGAAACCATGAATGTGTTTAGCTGGGTTGTTTTTTTATTGACTTCTATGCAGTCACACCTATTCTCTAACTGCCCCTTACTGGCCAATGGAAGGAGTGTAGAATTAAAGCCCATCTGCACTGACTTTGCTCTTCAGCCTCTTTGAAAATGCTCCAGTTTGACTCAAAGCTCCTGGCTGTGTCTGTGTTTGGTGTACTTGTGCTTCCTTGGAAAAAATATGATCTTACTGTTTGTTTACTGCAAGAACCGAAAGGAATTTCTAAAAACTGAAGGACCCCACCCCACTGGGACCCCACCCCACTGATACCTATGTTTTTGTGTTTTTTAGATATATATATTTTTGTTTTTTTTATAGCTGGTGCGATAAAAAAAAGAGAGCCCAGAATAAATGGGGTCCTGTGGAGCCCATAATATAACATTCATGAGTAAACAAATTATTTTTTCCCAGCAATATTCAATATATTTTATTCAATATCATGAGAAGCGTTGAAAGTGAGAAGGGCTTGAAAATAGAAATGGAGCACTTCTTCTAGTGTGCATGGAGAACAGTGTGGTTCGAAAGAGGTCAAAGCTCCAGCAACACTCGCAGTATAAAGACCGGCTTGATTACCTGTTATACTGTGTTTTGTTGCAGTCAGCACTTTAAAATTTCTACATTTGAGTAGAAAATAAAGTCTTTGTAGGAAAAATTAAAAATAGCCAATCATATGTGTCCAGTATACCTATCAACCAATCCGCTCAACTCTGTGGGCATTTTAAAAACACCCAGCTGCCTACATTTAGTATATTTATCCACTAATGGAGCACCAGCAGGGCATGTTGGCATGTGATATAAGCGGTGTGACTAGTGTCAGATCTCTGTGTGTTTGCTACTTAAACAGGAAGTTTTTCCTCAAACATCCACTATGGTGGAAAAATAAATATACAAAAGTGTATATTAAGAACAAACATTACATGACAGTGACAATAAACTGCTTAATTTTAATTTTGCTAAAAAAAACAGAACCTTTATTTGTAGAGGTAGTTCCACTGAGACGCAATGTCTCATTTACAAGCGAGACCTGTTTCAATGAAGGACATACCACAAATAAAAGGTGACAACTGTAAACTGGATTCAAACATAGAAAACAAAGGAAAAATAATACATGTAGTTATAATTAATATACAGTGTTAACTTTAAATATTGGGAAGTCCTCATTAAACTCCCTGGAAACAAACCTTTAAAGTAAACAATCCAAAAGGTCAAGTAATAAAACTGTAAGTGTTGCTGGAGCTTCGATCTCCACAGAGAGATCTGTAGGAAAAGAAGTTCCTCTTTGTATTAGTAATGTCGTGGCACCACAAGCCACTTCACCACATCCACCATTGATTTGAGGAATTAGTTGGAGCGGCGTCCTGATTGCAGTCACCTTCACCCACAACAGCCAGCTGCTTCTGATGCACGAACAGAGGCTTCTGTTCTGAACTGTGCTTCTTAATGTTTGTTGTAGTTGTTGCTTGGAAACGCGTGCCATAGCATGAGTATGTTGTAAAGATGCAAACAAATAGACATTAACATGTTTTATTTCAGTTCAGAAATGGAATCAACGCTAGGTTTCCTAAGAGTAAAATAAAGATAAAAATTGGGCTCTTTTTAATCCAGAGAGGTTATTTTAACTATTTAGCTTAATTTACCTCCAGTTATCGAGCACTACACACGCTGGAGTTTAAAGATGTTATATCGTGGGCCATATACACTTTGACCAAAGAAACTCTGAGATATAATTTCAAAAAGTACAATTTCAATAGTACATCCCAGTTTTTCTACTTGATAACATTTTTTTCTACTATAGACCCACTGTAAACTACTGAAATTTCTATAGTAGGAGCTTTTCTGAAATCTAATCGTGTATTATTACTTAATTACTTCAGTGTAGTATGAATGGCGATGGTCTTTATCAACAGGAAGAGAAAGCTGTAAAACCTTTGAAAAGTCCAAAGTTGATACCCTCCTTCACATTTTCCAATCCCATCCAATAGGCCGGGCTGGAATCTTTGCCAGGCCAATTCTGGCCCCCGGGCCTTATGTTTGATACCCCTGCACTAGGTAAATTGCAGGCAAATTTTGGACCAGCTGATTGGCTCCAGCTCTGGCTCAGCTAAACTGAGCTGAACTCACCTGATCGAGCTGGTTGCTTGGCGACCGGCAGGGACACCTCAGTGAGTGGCAGGATGTAGACGTCAGGACTGCCCTGGGAGGCCGGCGAGGCCAAGGTGGACATGTCTGCATGGTACTCCTCCCCGTCCACATTCTTGAATTCCTGGAACATGCCAACAAACAAAAGGTCAAAGGTCAAGCTAATGAAGAGTCTGCTCACACATGAATAACATGAAAATTCCAAACTGTAAAACAGTGTGGAGTAAAATGTCAATAATCATGTAACTTCAAACCTAAACGGCTTTTAATTTGAGAGTTGAAAAAATGTGTTACTGAGAGTTCAGACAGCTCCTCAGAGTTCAGACTCCTTAAAATGCAACTCGCACATTCGAAGACTTCCCAGCATGCATTATTTCAGAGTGAAAATTCTCCAGAGACTTCCCCCGTTTTGTAATTTGAGGAAAATATTCATGATGGAAACTTGCTCTGTGTTAGTGCATGTTAAATCAAAGCATGGAGGTTTCTTTCAAACCAATGAAAACACTGCAGCTTTTGCGCCTGTGCATTTATATTACAGTGATGTCAGTGGGAGCTGACAAATTGACAAACGTCTGTCCGTCTTCCACTTTAATGGTGACTCCTAAATCGCTTCACTTCAGTGTTTTCTCAACTTCATTATTCAACCAATTAACTACCATTTTTATAACATTATGAGAACCTGCTGAAACTACCTCACACCTGTAGTGATTTGACCCATCAGACCATGCGTTGTCAAAAAGTAGCTCATGGATCAGCTGTTTTCATTAGCAAAATTTAACACAGCCGTGAGTGCAACAAGAAACGTTACTGTTGTAGTCGTCGCAGCACAATGAACCTTCTTAATCTGGACTAATACAGTTGCTTTCAATAAATGGAACAGCACCACCTCAATAATGAATATTTTAAACAAGGTGAAAAAAGTATGTTATTGCTGTAGTCCTTAACTCTTATATTTACCTGCAACACACAGTATGATCTGAGTACATGGTGCTGTGCAAAAGTATCAAGCCACCATTTATTCCTTTACATTTTGCTTTTAAAGAGCCAAACTTTCTTATCTTGAGCCCTACCTCCCCTGTTTTTTTAAAGTTTTATTTTTCAGTAACTATCAGTCCATTCCTTGTGCCTAACCATTTCCATCCCTGAGCCTGGTTCTGCTGGTGGTTTCTTCCTGTTTAAAGGGAGTTTTCCCTTCCCACTGTCGCCAAAGTGCTTGCTCATAGGAGGTCACATGATGGTTGGGTTTTCTCTGTTTTCTCTGTATCATTGTAGAGTCTTTATTTTCTAATATTAAGCACCTTGAGGCAATTGTTGTTGTGATTTGGTGCTATATGAATACAATTGAATTGAATTGTATTTGTTAAGCCACTCATCACAGATCTATGAATCATTCGAGAAAAAATGCACCTAGCTCGAGAGATGAACCAGCGTTGTTGCTATATTTGCTAGCTTTTTAAACTCCACAGATGTCTTCTTTGAATATCCTTCACAAATCAATTCCAAGAAAGCTCGTCTAAGAGAGTTCAGGCTGAAAAATGAAGGCGCTCATACCTAATATTGACTGTCAAGATCTTTCCTGACAAAATATAAAGAAAAATATAAAGCTCAAGACTTTCGCACCTGATCTTTAATCTTACAGCTCTGTACTACAAACTCATCCATGCTGTATTGCATCATATAATTCAATCAGGCTGCTGTAGCGGCCTGTGAGAGCGGAGGGCCAGAGCAGTCATCCTCCGTTATCATCACTGACCCTCAACAACAGAAAACAGAGATTTTTGTTTGCACCAACCCTGATTATTGTGGCACTGATGTATGGTTATGTAGAAAGTTGATGATATCTTGGCACAACCCCTGAAGCAGAGCTGAGATAAACTGAAACAAGCTGTCCTGGCTCGGTTCTGCATTTCTGTGAGCTGTTTGTAAAACTGTTGGAGAGTCGCAGTGTAAACAAAGCCAGTCTGGAATGTCCAGAGATTATTAGCTCTAAGATTACATGTATCTCAATCCTCTTCTGAGATAAGCCTGATGACTTACGCCTTTTGGAAACATGTAGAGGACAGACTGGAGACGAGAGCTTTGCTGTCTTACTTTCACTCCACCCAAAAAAAAAATGTTTTGTTTAAATTACATTTTCATGCAAAATTGACAGTGAGCTTATTAATAAAAGACTAAGGCACAAAGACGGTCTTTTAACATGATTTACTCCCAATTTACCCACTCGCTCTGCTTCACAGGCCCTAAACAGCAGCAGGCAGAGTGATCAATGCATCTCTGAGTGGATTAAGGAGGTTGGTGTCACACCCACATCCCTGGCAAGACAGATCCTTTAACATGGTTAAACACTGAATTGAACTTGAAAGAAGCTGAAAACAAGAGATGATGTTTCAAAAATACGTGTCCGTATTTGTAAAAATGGAGGGAAAATGTTGCATGAATGAACGTAGTGAAGAATCTATAAAACTAACTACACTAAAAATCAACTTGCACTCTAAACAACTATTGGGAAATGTGCAGTCAAAGAATAAATACTGTATTACAAACTAAAGATTCAAGATTCAGCATTCAACCAAAGACGGATGAAAAGGGCTCATTTCTCTGCCAGGGCTCAACTATTTTGCGCAACAGCTGCAAAGCTGAATTTCATGAAACTCGGTGGAGAGGCGTGGCATCGTCAAAGGAAAAAGCCATTAAATTCTGGAGCAGATTCACATGTTTTAAATATTAGCTCACTTTGGCAGTGGATATTCTTTTGAATGTTGTTCTTTTTTATAGCTTTCCTAAACTTGTTCATGAAAAAGGTCACAGGTCTTGTTTATAAACATTCAATTAAAAAAATGCATTTAGGGGCTGGTGAAAGCCTCTGTGCTGAACGTAGTCACACATCGATGAAGCAATGAAC
>VOQK01026780.1:0-10681 GCA_015052645.1 Benitochromis conjunctus
GTTATGCAGTGTCGTACACCAACAGTAACAAGCCCAACGTCTATCTCAACAAATCTGAATGAAATTGCACAAAGCTAAGGCATTTCAGGGATCTATACAGAATGAGATTTATTGCATGTTTAACTTAGACAGTTTCTCCAGCTCCCCTTATGCTCCCAACTCTAGTTTTATGTAGCATTACTGCCATCTAGTGGTAAAACACAAGCAGGCCAAGGGACAAAGTTTTATTGAATTATGAAATATAAACATACAAGAATCACCCACAACACTGAGACACTGACAATATGACGTGCTAAACAGCAGGGCAGGAGACTTCAGGAGTGGACACGTCAACTCCCTGTAGAGACAAGCAGAGCTGATTCAGCCATTCCGCATAAGCCGTTTACAGAACCGTGCCGCCAATGAGCTCACCATGTTCACGTCTTCAATGACGACACCCTTCTCCGAAACCTCAAGGTCACTTTCTGTGTTGTTGTGCGAGCGGTATTCTTCACTCTCCGTCTCTACAGAGCTGGGCTTTAAAAAGAAAGGTAACGGCCATGTTTTAAGATGCACTTCATTTCTAACTAAAATTAAAGCCACAGGCTAAAGACACCATGCATGTGGTCTCTGGAGTGAGACAGTTTTACAACTTTAAATTTACAGCTCAGCATTAAACAGGAAAAAAAATAAACCTCATAGTCTGGGTCAACCTCAGGTCCATCATCGTCAGCAAGCTCCTGAGAGAGTGCCTCCACCCAAGTCTGCTGCTCCTCCACATCATCCTCGTCCTCCACGTCATCCTGTTTTCTCTTGCTGCCCTTTCCACAGGGTTTCGCAGGAGACACTCTGATTTCTGTTCACAAAGCATGACCTTTCATGAGGCAGTGTTCACTCACTTTTAGAGAACACACGTTCAACTTTACTGCATGCCGAAGTGGCAACCCCTAACCCTACTCAAATTTTAGTAAGTGTTTGGAAAAATGTACTTCTAAAAGTACTTTTACTGCACTGTGTTCATTCACTCACGAGCTGCTGTAACATGAATCAAATGGCTGAATTGCCACCTCAGCATGCAGTCAAGTTCTATAGTCTTGCTAGTGACCTACTAATTATATTCAGGTGTGGACACATGGAAAAGTTGCAGGACACCGGCCCTCGAGGACTGGAGCTCGAGACCACTGAGCTAAAGTGTATCAAAGCTAAACGTAGAGCCAGTACAGGTAGATTTGGCCCCACTTTCATATTTTCTCTACTAATGTCACAAATTGACAACTAGCTGTCGCCACAGAGTTATTTTAAGTATCAGCCATGCCTGTACACTGATGTCAGTGGTTTCAATCCGGGTCCTGTCTCATAAAAGCCATGATACACCTACCTGGGGACAGGGACAGTCCGATTCTGCTGGACACCGGGTAGCCGAGGGCACTCTGCATCCAGCGAGGCAGGACGGACAGCAGCAGGCGGGTGACTCTGCTCAGGCGCTTGCGGCCTGTGAGGCTCTGGCGACCTGTGAGGCTCTGGCTGCCAGGGCTGGAAACCGCTGGGTTAACGAGGACGTTTTCCTTTGACTGCCGGAAGCCCAGCACCCACCAAAACCCGCGGTATACACGCACCTGCAAGTCAGAGCAATGTTATATTGGCTAAAGCTGGAGAGAGGGGCGTGACTTTGTCAGCTACGTACAACGATGGTAAAGGGCCAGAGGAGGCCGCGCAGCAGGGAGGGAAGCACCCCGTCTCTCCTCACAACTCTGTCCTGCAGGTAAGGAGACACCACCGGTGAGACACCACAAACAGTCTTCCTGCTCATGCCAGAGGTCCCGAGCAGCTAGCAAAAGTGAGCAGTCCCCCTCCTTTACCTCAGTATGGTCAGCCTGGACCTGCTCCACGACCTGCTCCACGTCCTGCTCCACCTCCACAACTTCTCTGACGCCCTCAAGACTCATTCTTCTGCGGGCTAAAACCTGAAGCTGGAGGACGAACTGAGAATCAACAGCTTGTGGAGGAGTTGGACCATGAAATGTACCCTGGAGTGTCCACACTGCAGCCAATCAATGCAGACAAATGCACCTGCTTCAATCAGCGCGAGCCAATGAGCAAATCCCGCCAATTAACCTCCATCAGGCCAAAGAAAGGCGGCAATGGTGTAAAATATTGACCAACTCAAATTTTCAGGTCATAAAGAATGAGATTTCCATACTGTATCAGTCAGGCTGGGTTAACAAAGACTCCAGGCTGCAGGAAACTGTGCTGCTGTTGGTGGGAGGAGATGGGGAAGAAGGAAAGGTAGGAGAGTGGATGTAAGATTAGGGACTCTAATTGTAGTGACATGGCAGAAGGTTGGATGTCGAAGATAGGGTGTGATGGAGGCAGGTGAAGCACTGTGGTGAGCCCTAAATGGAGCAGCTGAAAGAAGGAGAAGGCTAACATTTGTTATATATCATTATTTTCTAAGAAAATGTTTTATTGTCACAGCAGCTTGTGGATTAATCACTTGCATTATGCCTACACCTGCTCAGGTCAGCTGGTTGTTCTGTGTGTGCTGTTTTGCCAACAGGGACGTTGCAGAGCGCCCTCTGGTGGACAAACATTCCAACATCAACAATCATAACAGAACAGTGTTTGTCCTTTCCCTTCTTTGCTTTTTCGTTTTCCTTTATCGGCCATTATAATTGTAGATACCAATATATCAGCTAATATCAGCCCCACTTATATACTTTACAGTTTATTAATCAACAGAAAAGTTTCCTAGAAGTGTTTGAATATCACGTATAAATATTTACTTTCTAGAATTCATATATGCAGCTTAGCTGTTTGTTTTTAACGCAAGGCAATTAAACATCTTTTTGCAAAAACTGCAATTTTCACAAATATATTTTCTAAGAGAGTGACGGGTACTCTTCACTGTTTTATTATTCACTAATAAAATGTGCAATCGCACCAGCACCACTGCACATAGAAAACTGTGTGAGACTTAAAATGTTAAACAAATTTCTTTTCAAAATCTAAACCCTTCATGTAGTCACCACAGTACCACATCTGCCCTGCATGCTCATTGGCACACAACGAGAGGCCCATCATTACGCTTCCATACTTGACAGTTTCCCTAATTGGAAACTGTTTCCGCTACCTGTCTTCGTCACATTTATGCACCCTTTGATGGATTTGCTGGAGGACAAAGGGATGTGCAAAAGTATAAAAGCTGCCTCTCCCCACTCCTCGTTCAAAATCTACAGACGCTCCAAGCCTGTGTGCAGAGAGGGTTAAAGAGATTTAAACATGAATAAGAATCCCGTCACCAGAACATTGACCATTGGAGCTATCTGCAGTGGAAGCAAAGCCTCAGACGATTTCCCCACAGGACGCAGGCACAGCAGTGCAGGGATCCAGGCGCCTTCGTGGGCTACCGGTGCCACAAAGTCCTTCGATTCCCATGAGAACATATTTCCAAATATCCTGACTCCTGACAGCATCCCACAGTTCACCATTCCAAGTCTGTCTGTTCAGACTGGCTTCAGATCACTGGACAAGGAAGGTAACAAAGAGAGAGAAGGGGGCTCAGAGATGGTGCCAGAGTCGTCTGTTTCTTCGGCCTGCGCCACGGTCTCGTCATCTGCGTCATTTTCCAGCTTCGCTTTGGTGCGGTCAGAACGCAAAGCTGAGCGGTGTGTCTCAGACCCTTTAACCAAGAGGAGATCTCTCCTTCAGAGGGAGCTGCACTCTCCTTGCTCCTACAGTGAGACCCAGCATTGCCTTGACCCCGCAAGCAAAGCCGCTCTCTCCCTGCCACACTTAACCAAAATCACCACCCCCTACGGCTTTGTCACCTTAAGCCAGAGCCCCCAGATGGCGAGCGAGGAGGCACTTCTCTGCCAAGCAAACAAAGATGACAAGAATTCATACTCGCTCAGCAAAGCTCCCAGGAAAAGCACAGAAGACATTAAAGGCGAGTCCTCCCACCTGTCAGGACCGGAGAAGAGGCTATACAAACACTCGGCTGACTCACAGTCTAAGAGAGCGCTACAGGCTTCTTCTGCCTCCTCCACCACAGTTTCATCGTCTCCACCAGCAAGGCAACCAGATGAGAGGCATAAACCCCGCTTCTATGAGGTCATAAAGAAACACTTCATCTCCCGCCATTAGAAACATGACTATATATTTGACTATGTGGTAATAAATGCCAAGAAAATATGTTATGTATTTATTTAAATTTGCATGTAAAACACTGAAAACTAATTAAATTGTACCAGATTTTGTCACTACTCTGGTGTCATTTTCAAAATTTGACGTAGTATTGAAGCACCTGGTTCTGGTTAACCAAATTTCAGAACCCTTTGGGACATCTTTTCAGGTCTTCTGGTATACCCACCGCACGTCTGGTCAACACTTCCTCTTCTGTCTGCTTGTCATTGCACACATTGAATACCGCTTTTTTTTTTTCTTTTTTTTTTAACCGTCAGAAGGTTTCGAGACAGTTTGTCAGCATACCTGCATGCAACTAAAACTCAGACATGATTGGTTAATACACCCAGACACGAAGCAGACAGAGATTAGAAAACCAGAAGTGGTTTGTTTTGCAACGAATTCAAAGTCTAGAGCTGAGCACAGAGGAAGATCACCTTTAAGATTCTCGTAACAGTCGCTGAGGATATTCCACATCACCCGTGAGGTTAAGGTTAATGGATTCCTCTACCGCTTAAATGTCAGTCCCTCTCAGGCTGCCTGCTCCTATTCACTCCCTTGCTGAATACGTATTTATGAGCCCTGCGTCCTGCAGCGCTGAATGCGTCCTTCTGGCAGAAGAACCAAGCACTTGCTCTTTAGCATATGAAGAGACCCCTTGGTCGTCTAATACATCCTTGGAGCATGCTTTCTTAACCCTCCCACACACTGAAATTAAGCAGGTAAATGTCATTATGACCCAAAGAACCCTTATCTAAGCCGAGGGCGAGGGAAATACAAGACTGCCCCTTGAACACAGGAATAGATAAAGGTGATCTAAATTTAAAATCACCCGCCGAGCTGTTTCTGTGCATGATTTAGGCCGTTCCTCATGGCAAAAAGGGGTTTCAGCTTTAATGAAAGGAGCAGGAGATGAAAGAAAAAAGCCTGGTGTTTGGATGTCCAGAACATGTGTGTTGATTAAAATAAACAGAGTTGGAGACGTTCACAGTCCATCTCGGAATATATTTTTATTGTATTATTAATGTATGTTTCTTAAATTGGACTCCACTGGTCAATATAACAGTACAAATATAAGCTGAATATTATTAGTTTATTTATTTATTTGGTTTATTATAACGTGTGCTGACTGTGGAGTTTGCATGGTCAATCCAAAACGCCACAGCGAGGGCGCTGACAGGGAAAAGAAAGAGACGTATAGAAAGACCTCGTGTTACCATTATTATCCCAACAGAGCACGTTGCTCTCAGACTGCTGGTTTACTTGTGGTTTGCATGACATTTAAGAGCAGAACGGGAACCTGCTCCCAGTTTTGATTCAAGAGACAGACACCTTCTCTACTTTCAAGAGACTTTAAACCTTCGTGTTTGATAAAGCATATAGTTAGGGCCTGATCAGGTGACCCTGAATCCACCCTTGGTTTTGCTGCTATAGGCTTTAGATTGCTGTAGGATCTCATATGTTAATTTGCATGTGATTGAGTGAAATACATATTTAATCCCTTTCAGTCTCTTTCCATTAAAATGAAACATTTCTTTGTAATTGAGCAACAGGGATCAAATAATTATTTCCCCCACTGTCTAAGGAGCTCGGAAAGAAAGGCGCCTGGACTTCTTTAAGTTTCTTGAAGACGTTTCATCTTTTGACTGTGATCAGTAAGTCACATGATAGTGTGCGGCTAGGTCTCACAATGGGTTCACCCGAAACCTTGGCTGATTGTGACCCACACCCGTTTTCACACCTTGGCTCGTGTGATTAGGTAGAGGGTCAATAGGGGGTCCATGTTTTCATGCCACTGTGATTAAATGAAGACTAACACTATGTATAAAGTACGTAAGTGTGGATGCACAGTGACATCTGGATTGTGCGTTGAGCCGGGAGATTTAAAAGAAATCGAACCGGAAGATATTTTAATCCAGACGAGTTTAGATGTTTTGGTCTTTCTGGCTTTGAGACCGTGTAAGCACATTGTCTTTAAAGTTAAATGTCAGGTGAGGAGTGTTTATTTGTGAGGAATGAGGCAGCGTGTCCCACATTGTATTTGCGATCCTCTGATGTGCGCGTCCTTCTTCATTTCAGTTCCCAGACAGAAGTGAAAATTCAATTGGTCTGGTTACTTTCACTGAAAACACAGAAAGAGATTCAGCACTGACGGCCTTCATCACCTCCGCCATGCTGAAAGCCTCTACGGACTCCACAGTCAGCCATGATTACACGCTGTCATCATGTTTATCAGTGACCTGCTGACTGCTGCAGTGAGTGTAAATATAACAGATACTGAAAAACTGCTTTAAGCCAGAGGCATTCTGGGATAGGACTATGTAAAGACAGCTTCATAGTGCAGACACCAGCTGCACATAGCGATTAAAATATGTGTGTGTGTGTGTGTGTGCATGTGTGCATGCATGTGGGGAGGGTTTCATACTTGTCTCCATTTGTCAGTTGCATCACACACGTGTCATCGTGCCTACCTAAATAATCACACTTTGTCCACTGTAATCAGGTGTTGGTGCTGTCACACGGCTGTTTTTTTGTGCGGTGGTGAGATTAAACTTTCTGCAGTCATTCATGTAATCAGAATATGAATACGAATTTCCTGCATTTCCTGTCTCGCTAATGTTTTCTCTTCAGGTGCATGGCAGTGTGAATATTTGTGATCAGTAAACTATCCCTGGATCAAGTTAAGATTATATTCCAGACATTCATTTGCAGAAGACTAACAGAAACACGGGCAGATGTTTCTCAGTTGTCAGGAGGCAGTTATTTGGTGTTTCCACCTGCACAAATATGTCTTCCTTCCCTTTAAAGTCAGCAGCAGTGAGAAATTCAGAGAGCAGTGCATGCGCGAAAGCTATAAGTGCATCGGGCATATGAGAACACTTAAACAGCACATGCAGATCAACTGTAACTGAGAAAAGGGAGCAAAAATGAGTGCATACTGAAGGGGCTCCGCTGTAACTGCTCTTCCCCATTGTGACAAGCTGAGGTTAGCTCACAGAGCAGCTTTGCCCTCAGAACAGACATAACTTTTCCGGTGCCAACCTCAAAATTTAACTAGAAACGATTAAAGCGAAAGATAAACAGGGCAGCCTCAAGAAGACACAAGTTCGCTTTAAAAATGTGCAACTACACACGTGTGACTGTGACAGGCAGCGAAACGCAGCAGGGGGAGTAACTGAAGAGGATGGGAAGTGTTTTATACTGACTGAGCTGGCCCCCTAAGTTTCACATGCACTCAGTTCAGTGACAGAAGGAAAGTGCAAGAGCGGGTTAGGCGCTAGATTCCCGATGGCGTCTGCTTCTAGCAGCAGTGTGGACGAGCAGCCGCCGGCACTGCCTGTCAAACAGCACAGGTAAGCCCACCGAACAAAGTGCATTATCTTTCTGTCAGAAGGAGAGACTTTTATGTTCCCTTTTGACATGTTTTTCATTGAATTTTAACAGTATTTTCACTGCAGACCCCTAACACTGGAGCAGCAGGTGGCTTTTGCTGTACATTTATTGCTGTTGCGTTATTTCCTCAGGCATTCCAGCGTGGAGTCTGACTGCAGCCCTGTGGTACTACAGCATCACAGCTCTACATTCACCGATGTCTTTCCTGAACCCACCGACTGTAACGCAGCCCAGTGCCCCATACACCAACGCTACGGTAGGGTTGCCGAACGATGACACCAAAATATCTCTGCAACAATAAATTAGGCAAATAGCACTGTGGTTTACTGATGACTGAAGTGTACGGCTCGTGTGATGGGAAAAAATACTATTACATGTGGTTCCTTTTTCTCAGTTCGCCTTTCAGTTCATGAGAACTCGAGAGGAAGTCACCTTACAAAACTTTTACTTTCAGCGAAAAGGCAAACAGGGTAAATGGCTTTTATACTGAAGGACTCCTTTGGAGGCGTGACTGTATAATGCAAGCAAGCTCCTCTGAAGTAGGAGCGTCAAACTTTCTCTGGGCCACATATTTCATATTAAGTGGGCTGCAGCAGAAAAAGAAACTACTAAACAATTAGTAATGAAGTAGATGCTTAAAATATTCACATTTAATGAACCATCCCTTACAGATCAGCTCACGATCAGTGAGTGTGGTCTTCATAAACATAAGTGCAGTTTCAGCAGTATGTCTGTTTTACAGAACTATTTTACGTCAGCGTGTCTGTGAGAAAGCTGGTGCAAAAGACAGGTGAGATTTGGGAAAGCGAGAGGTTAAACCCTGCCCTCCTTTACATTTTTAACACTTGTGAAACCATCCACTATACTTTTGTCGGTCCAGTCGCAGTTTTATGTTTGACAACGCTGTTCTAGAGATATTGTGTTTAAACTACTTCCCCTTCTTTGCCTGCTGTTGTAGTCTGACTTTAATTCCTCTGATGGTGTTGCTCAGATCCGTGCAGACACCTGGAGAGATTTTACTCTGATGTCAACCCACCACCTGTCCCGAAGAAGAGGTTACATCGTGCCTTATCCCTCCCTCCCACCCACGTGTCTTCGTTGCCTCCCATGTCACCCCTCTCTCCTCTGCAAAGATTCCCCCAGAACTTTGACAACCCGCTGTACATGATGGCACCCAAACGTGATCTTTTTTTCTCAGAGGAGCTAGAAGAGTTTAAACCATGCACGAGCAGTCCTGTCCCCGTAGTGTCCTTCTCCCAGCTGTCGTTTGACACTCCGGACGAAGATCTTCCCTACATCTTCCACAGCTTTGTTGACCAGGGGGTTGTTTCTCATGGGATTCAGCATCGCCATCTACTCTTTCTTAGAAGCATGGCACAGACCGTGGAGGCAAGGAGTCTGCTAGAGGGCTCTGAAAGGGATGTGAGTTCATACCAGCCTCAGGATTTCCTCTTGCATGAGGGCAGCCAGCCAAAGCAGATTGGAAACATGACTTACTACAGCCTGCACAGCCCAAAGTTCCCACAGAGGGTGCTTGGTTTAAGGGTAATGTTGCATGTCTTTTATTCATTCTGCATAGTTTACAAACAGCTGTGTGTGCATGTTGTGATTTGTAGCTGTTGCATTTCCCCTGAAATTGTCTGCAAAACTAAGTGGTATGCTCGTTGCTCATAGCAACCCGTAAAACAAATATGATCTTTATCAACACTTGCAAGTGCTACAATGACTTGTGGTGTCAAAAGCACTTCCTCTGAACTATAATATGCCCACGGCTACAGCAGAATCAACTTTTTTGACATATTTATCACTCTGCACTGCGGTGGTTTGACTGCTGCTTTTCTGTGCGCAGGTACACAAACACACTGATGAGGTTTTCTCCGCTCACATCCAGCGGCATCCGTCGCACGTCAACGTGCAAGATGTTATTACTTATTTCCGATCCAACAACGGCTACAGAACCAGTGAAACTCGAGATCCCGCGGCAGCCTTTCCTAACCCAAAGTCAGACTGCACTCCTGCTAATCCACCAGGTGGAAGCAGCACTGAGCGTGCTGCAGAAGCCGTGAACCTCAGCGAGCTCACAGTTCAGTCTTTCCTCCAGAAAGGCCACGCCGTGAGTGTCGTTAGAGACCTGCCGCACGCCAGCCTGGAGGACTTTGTCAAAGACAGCCGCTCGCTGCAGAGCACAGACACTGTGCGTTATTATAGACAGGTGTGTGCTCTGTTGCTGCAGATATTAATGGGCACGCACCATCTGTACAGTAACTGCAGCACTGCAGCTGAGCTCAAACCCCAGGAGATCCTTCTAGTGTGGCCCGATGGGAAGAGGGGCAAGACAGAAAACATGAATGAGGACGCCTCTGAGGAGAAGGAAGAAAGAGAGTGGGAAACCACTCCAGAAAAAGGGAGGATTCAGACATTATGGAGGACACGAGGCTGTCCTCGTGTGGTGCTAAAGCCACAGACTTCTTCTCAACCCCTCACCTCTATCAAATCTCAAATGACAGCTTTAATCCAGGCCTGCTGGCAATCACAAGAGAGTTCTCCGGGTTCAGTTCCAGATGTTTGCAAATCCTCCTACCAAAGGGGGCTTCTTCATTTGTCCTCTCTGCTTGAGAGCGACAGCGGGGCTCAGATAGTGGACATGGTAGCCATGCTTCAGGTGCTCCTCTGGGGCCCACACATCTCTATCTTCAACCAAGGAGGCCCTGCAACCACCGTTATACATAACTGGCTGACAGTCAAGCAGGCGCTGCTGGTTATGAAGTTGGCCGAGAAGGGGCTGATCCAGTGTCGGTCTCTTCTGGACTGGGAGGACTGTATGTGCTTGCAGTATCTGTCATTTACAGACTCTGAAACAGTTGCGAGTGTGGCCAATGAGCTGTGGCACAGTGTGAACACTGAGCAAAGTTTATAGTCGATTTTTAGTCCCTCGGTATCACCAGACTGAAAGTGAAAAACAGCCCAGATTGAGGAATAACTTCAGTGCGTTCTCCTTTATCAGGTGTTCATGTGTTGCACTTCATAATGTAAAACCGGTCTAATAAAAAGGATCTGCTGGTTAAAAAAAAAAAAAAGGCTGTTTTGTCAGCTTCATCTGACTCTTGGTTATGTCAGGTCGTGAAAG
>VOQK01026781.1:0-10636 GCA_015052645.1 Benitochromis conjunctus
AAAAAATTAGGCTAATCGGAGGATGGTGATAGAAGTACGTTTTGTGGTGGTGCATACTGTTTATACTTTGCACTAACCAATAGGCACGTGCAGGATTGATAGCTATACGCCAATGTAAATATAGATACAAGCCCCTGATAATTTCAGGTGAGAGCAGATGGTGTTGATGCTGTATGATTTGATTTCCTCCATGGCTCCAGTGAGTGAAGCTGCAACAACACCTCTGACCTCATCCTCTCTATGTTTTATTGAGCCTGGATGCTCTTTCTGACAAATAACAGTCTTTGTTGTCAAGAGGGAGGGTCTGAGAGGTCCATCTGAGAAACATTAGTGCCACACAATAATTGCAGTGATGGTATAAAAGACACCGATTTAACATGGACATGTGTCAGCTGCAATACACTAGGATTCAGGGAACAGCATATTAAAAAGAGGCAGCCCTCAGATACTGCCAGCCTGGTATGCTGCTACTAATTCAGCGACAAGATGCAAATATGGCTTCAGTTGATTCCTGTAGAATCAATAATAATGCAGTGCGTGAACAATTTATGTCGTGCAGTATACTGAAGGCAAACAGCTCCCACTGCTGGTAAAGATGCTGGAGGCTTGTGCAGCAACAGAGACTCGGCTGCTTGTTGTAATGCTTTGAGCTTCAGAGTCTGTTTTCTAGTGGGGTTGGAAATGTGCCATGATGAGTGGTTCACTGACCAAGATGCCGTCACTAAACCGCTCATTACCTAGAAGCAGAAGATTCTCAGACTTCTGGTATGCAAAGTAATCAGCCATGATTTTGACAAATAATTACCTCTTTAGGTTGTTTATCTGCTCTCTTTTTTCCCGCAGAAGACAAATAACATTATTTTATCCCGGCAGAGCGCTCATACATCACTGGTTGCTAATAGTCTCATAACCAATTTGTGGAGCAACCTTGGAAGAGTGATCTCATGCAACAAATCTTTGTGTATTTCACTGTTTTGTGTATTGTTTACCACATTGATCTTCATGCCAATAAAAAATGTAAAAATTAAACACTGATCAGGCAGCAGTCTTGTCAGCAGGTACTGCTTTTCTCTTATTTTATAAAATGTATTTATTCTCAAAATTGTTACTCGAATAAAGCAGAAATGTAGTGATATGTGCATGTTTTGTTTGTTTTCTGGTGATTTATAGGTCTAAAGTCAAATTGCAAACGAGAAAACAAAAGTCACTCTTCATTTTGTATCCTTTGCTAGGAAAAAAAGACATATATGGAAAGACAATTCTAACAAGCTTGAAAGTCAATGATTTTGAGTCCAGTTCTCGTGTAATTTGGCGTACCACAAACCCACTGAGACCATTTCTCGTGAGACTTTAGTGAACAGTAGATGGATAAACTGAAGGTCCGGCTGCATCTCTCAGGTGCTGTGTCAGGTCTTTGCTGGATTTTTTTTAACATATCTTAAGGACATGGATTTTCAGACACGGTTCATCTGCTGTAAGTAGTTTTACGTCTTTTGTCCTCCATAGTTTACTCAAATCTTTTAGGGATGCACTGCACACAATGCTGAAATATTCCAAGTTTTCTGCTAATGGATATTTCGGAATAAAATTATTGGTTAAAAAAATACAAATATATAACTGTCAAACTGGTATCGTTGGCATTTTTCTTGAATTCAGCTAAAGAAATGGGAATAAATGATTCAATTTTTTGACGGGACCTTTCCCAATTTTATTTAAAGAAAATACTTAATAATACTTTTCAACCGATTCTTGCAGTTCTGCAAGAGATGAATTAGTATTTAAGATGTTTTATAATAACTAAGTCACTAACTCAAAATGAATCTTGACATGCTCGACACCAGCTGATGTTATTTTTGCTGGTACGGCCCTGATGATGTATAACCCTGTAGTGTGAATGTATGTGGGAGCTGGAGGTGTGGAATGTGCCATGTCCTGGTCACAGTGTTCCCTCCTCTCTACCGGTCACTCAGCAAGAGAGTTCCTGTGGGCAGAGTGAGAGAGCATCACACTCAGCCCACACATTTGTCCTCCAAAAACCACAGTCATCTTCATAGGCAAAAAAGAAAGAACAAGCGAAAGAAATAAGGCTGCGATGCTGTGGGGCACACAGTCAAAGATTTGTAAAAAGTATGTCATATAAACGAGACTATAAATGACACTTGAGGGTGCTCAACATGAGTGTCTAAACACGTCTAAATGCTTCCTTTCTTGAGTTTCAGCCAATCTTTCTCAAAGAAAAAAATACATGGGAAATTCATAAATGGACATATATAAGAGAACGAACTGGCTTTGTAATAAAATACTTCAGTAAATACTTGTTTACTGAGTAGGCATGATTTTATTTTTCCATGTTGACCTTGACTCCAACCAAGCCATTTCCAGTTTACAAATAAGCACAACCCAAGGCAGTAACAGTGCATGTTTCTGTTTCTGGAAGTCATACACTATTTATAAGGAGGCTGGTCTGGTGTATTATTCATTAGAGAGGTCCTTGTCTAAGACATCTGCTGCATAAATTCAAGTTGGATGCTTTTGAATACCACAATAGTGTCTACTTGTCCACTGTTAGTTTAGCAGTTCAGTGAACAAATTGCCCCCCCCCCCCCTTTTTTTTGTACCTATCTCCCTACAATAACACAACAAAAAATGACAATAAATAACCGAACATGTCAAATTTGGGCCTTTTGCTAATGATTTTCAGGCTATTTCTTCTTACTTGCCTTTGGCATTTTCCCTCTTTCCTTTCTGTAAGTAGCTAACTGAAAACTTTGAACTACAAAACATGGCTTCTTGACAGACTCTGGATAAGTGCCAGAGATTAATAACCAGAGTTAGCAAAAGTACAGACATTCTGTACTGAAGTAGAAGTACTACTGTTAAAATACTCCAGTAAAAGATGAAGTACTGATTCAACTTTGAAAAGTGCCAGCTCTGAAATGAAATGTATTCAAAGTAAATAAGTAAAAGTAGTTCTTTGGAGGAGGTTTCTATTTTTGTGCAAAGCTAACTGAACCTTGTGCAATATTAACATAATGATAAAATAAGATCGGTAGATGGGAATACAAACTTTAGTTTAACTTTTTTTTATTCTAATTATGCTCAGCTTGAATCTGAAGAATCTGAAAAAAGCTCTGTTTTCTGTTGCCTACATTGTAGAGGGTGACTTTGGAAAATGTGTACAGTCAGGGGTTAAAGTGGATTCAGCAGGTGGGGGAACCCTGAAATTGGTTTTTAAGGCTCAGCATGGGGAAAAGAATCACAACTCACAGCTGAGAGCTCAAGTAGATCTTCTTAGTGTGCATGCTATGATCAGCTGACCTGCTGCTCGTTTTGGATGTACACAACTTAACACAAGAAGTCAGCATGTGTTTCATGAGTTGTCCTGTCTGATTTTCATCCTCTACACTGACACAACAGTGTTTATGCTGTCTTTTTAGATGGTATGAAGGTGGAAATCAGTCAGTGAATATAAGCATATGAATCTGTGCTACACTTGATGTAACCTAACTCTGAGCATGAAACCACGCATGAGTATTTTCATGTAACCTTTAAATAGCAGCTAGTCTACCGCAGTTTGTTTTAGAGCACACTTCACAATATGAAAAAAAAACATAGTGACACATGTACGTGCCCAATATTTGAATTAAAAGCATGAGGACTTACATGTAGACTTTACATTTCCGTTTTATGAAATCCCACTGAGCATCAGAACCTTTAAATCTAACCTCTCTTCTCCCTCTCCTGTCCTGTCTTTCTTATCTTTCTCCATCCCTGAGTGAAGTTAGCTCTCTTTCTTTTCTCTACCTGTGAAATACGGCAGCTGGACCTTTAGCTAGCAACAAACTGTGCGACAAACTGTAGACACAAGCAGTTTGAGTGTTTGCTGATGTTTGCTGAGCTGATTGAAACATTGCATTTGAAATTACACTTAAAAAACATTGCTCCCTTTGTGCGTGCTAGCTAGATGCTGAAGAACTGCAAACTCAACTTATGGACACCTGCAGGAAAAAAAAGCCCAAACAAAAAATCACTGTCACACTTTTAACCCCTAAATTTTGGCACACGTCATCTCTTTTTTTGAGACATTCTCTGGTGATTAATAAACTTTCCTTTCATGTGTTACTGTTTAGGTTTAAATCGGTTTGATATTTGGAGGCCCACACTGACAAAATAATAACTCTTTCCAAATGCATTAAAGGAAAAATAACAAGCCTGTTTTGAAATTGTAAGGAGTAGAGAGTACAGATATTTGTTTAAAAATGTGGGGAGTAAAAGTAAAAAGTAGTCAGAAAAAAAAAACTACTCAAGTAAAGTACAGATGCCTGAAAATTGTACTTAAGTGCAGGAAAAACTGTGGTGTTGACCTGAAATACAAAATCCCCATTGCTTGTTTCCTGCTTAATCTATACAAAAGCCACTGCAGTACAAGATGAAATATGAATAACTTTGAACCTCTACACTGTAACCTTCCTGCAGATGTCCTCTATCAAAGTATTCAGTGGGCAATATTACAGCAGTCCAGTAAGTAAATACTGATTATACTCAGTAAAAGTAGTATTTAAGTACATTAACTAAATGGTTAAAGGCAAATTCAAACCAGAGTCAAACAGGGAAAAAGAATTGTAGTTGGAAGGTTGAACAAGAGAGGTTGTTTCCTGTTTATTTGGTTCCCCACTGGCCACTAAGAAGGTAGTCATTACATAAAATGTCTGAATGGATGTATGTATAAGTACACTGTAAAGTATGTTAAAGAGGAAGCCTCATTTTGTTGACCATAGATTTGTGTGCATTTGCATTTTCTTTGGCTTCCTGAGGAGGGCAGCAAAACACCTGCATATTCTCTAACAAAAGAACAGCTCTGCAGATCTGCTTTGATCTCCTGCAGGATCTGTAAGCCCTGTCGATAAACTCTGGCTGTCTTCACACACGAACTCTGTGAAATGTTGGGGAAAAGGTCATGACATTTCTCACATGTGGCACACAGTATGACGTGTTACCATGAGCTAAGAGAAAATGATAGAAGCATTACTTCCTCGGGGGGGAGGTTTGAGGGAAAATTAGGAAACTTTTTCTTTAAATCTATTTTGACTGGTGATTGTATAAATGTAGTTTTTATGTCCCAGTGAACAATGAAAAAAGTAAATGTATATATTGTTTTTGAGTTGCTACTTTTGGTTGTTCCCTTGTTCACAAGGGATCACCACAGTAGGTAGTTCCACTTCCTGATGCACACCCAAAGTGATTCGCACCACCTCCAGAGATCAAATCAGGGATCTTTTGATTATTAGTCACTAATAAGCCACTATATAACATTTTAGAATAACTACTTTAAGTTACTACTGGAAATACTCTATGTGATTTAGGTGAGCGAGCTGTCCCTGTAGAGTGTGTAGGAGACAAGACACAGGATAAGTACTTACTAGCTCTTAACTGTTTATACATCAATATGTGATTTTTTTTGTGTTGCAACTACACTTACGCTAACGTCTTTAGATCATGAGTACTCGTATCTCAAGTTTGTTTCGTTGAGTCATTTCCTGTGGTATTCTCACATTGGTGCTAATTGTGCTATCGAACAGACTTCATACTTGGGAGGTGGCAGGTTAAAGATTATTTAAAGTCCAGTACAAATTTGTCATGCATTTCATTCACACAGCACAATGGGTAATTTGAAAATTTAGGAGCTACAGTGCATGGCAATGGCTTGTGTGGTTTGTTATTCAACAAACAATTCAAAACCAGAAGATGTTCTGTTTATTGTATGCAGGGTGTAATGATCCATGGTCTTTGACCCAGTTTTGAGCTTATTATGGTTTTGCGGTTTATGTTTTCACTTCATTTTATGTTTGGTACTGTTTAGTTTTGGGTCCAGCTTTCTGTGCTAGAAAATGCGCTCTGATTTTTATCTAAGCCCAAGTGCTGAAAACATAATGCGTCCCAATTGCTAATGAAGCGCAATCAATAACATTTAATCATTACCATCATTATGGAACAAGGATTCACGGTGCTAGGGAAAAAAGAGTGGATCCATTGGGTTGACCACCTGGTCAAACTCTCATTTGGCATCATTGTCTTAAAAAAAATGGCTTCATATTAAACCTGCTCAACATTTAAGAGATTGATTTTAATATTATTCCTCATAAACCTGCTGCGTTTATGCCACTGCACAGCTCTCATACTCATTGCACAACATCTCTGTCGGGTCATGAACACCATGCTTCCATCCTTTAAATCTGAATCGTTGGGCTTAGGAGGTAATTTCCCATCACTAACTCACACTATGGATGTCTGGATTATGTATTTCATATGGGACAGAACAACACCATGGTTTGTGGTGTAAGATGATTTGTTTTAAGACATCCATAATTCAGTAGAAATACTAACAGTTTTCATTTAATTTTGCTTGCCTTGTATGATGATGAATTTCAGCTCATGTTTGTGAACTTCAAACCTGCAAGAATATTTTTTCTGAAACAGATATTATACTTGAGTCACTGAATACAAGAGTTTCCACTGGGTCTGTTTGTCATCATCGAATGAAGAATCAACTTTTATAGCCACATAATAAATTTCAGTTATTATCCACCAGAGAGCATAGTTTGCTCAGGAAGCAAAAATTCTGCTGACCTTCCTTCAAGATTTGAAGGTTTTGTTGCCATTTTTTTTTTTTTTACATTTTCCCTCAAACCATGCCAGAATAAATTTACTAGACTTGTTTTGAATCTTTGGTTAATTGGATAGATGTCCTTGTTATTTGTGTGTGTGTTTTGGAAAGATTACACATTTAACTGACTATTGTCCACAGTCCTGCAACCCTGAACAGGATAGTAGAGTCTAGAAATAAGTATTTTCTTCCAAAGACCGACTGAGTATGAGAAGATTTGCATTGAATTTTTTTCTGTTGAACAAAATAATTTCTTGTTTCTATGGTGAAGGTAATTAAATCACGTACGATCTGCATGAAATTCAATGTAGCTTAGATTCATTGGTGATTCTAAATTACCCATAAGTGTGAATGTGAGTGCAAATGGTTGTCTGTCTCTCTGTGTTAGCCCTGCAATAGACTGGCGACCTGTCCGGGGTGTATGCTGCTTCTCTCCCTATGACAGCTGGGATAGGCTCCAATTTAATAACAGATTTGCATAATGCTAAAATAAAGCAATAATCACGTGAAAACCCTTTCTATTTTTTTATGCTCATTCAAATAGTTAATTTTTTGACTGTAGGTGGATCAGCTGAAGGGCAAGATGTACAGTATCTCCCAGGTCCTGTGTCAAGTCTTTGCTGGAGTCCTTCCTGTTTTTTTAAAGGCGTGACTTTTGCCTGCTGTAGCTAATTTTTTAGGCTTATAACTTGTTTTTCCCTCCTCTTGTCCAGTTTCCTTTTTTTTAGGATGCACTGCACACCATGTCAAGACATTCCAAGTTTTGGATTAGGGTTAAGAGTAACTAATAGCTCTTTGGGAATCACCTCACAGTGCAAAAATACTATTTTATGCCTTTCTTGTTACATTTTATGTAGATTCAGAAATTGGAAACGGGACCAATTCTTGTTTGAGCCTACCCTTTTAATGTTTTCATGATTCATAGGTCAGTGTTAAGTGGCTGAAGAAATAAGCAAACAAACTTAAAATAGAAAATATTACTCTGAAAATGGTCAGATGCAAGAACTAAACTAAAAATGAGTGTGAAAGCAGCAAACGTCCAAAGAAAAACTTTGAAAGAGCTTCAGAAAGTCTGGAGCACTATTGCCCTGAAGAACAGCTCAACACTTTTGCACAGTGGTGAATTATCTAGTGATTATTCATGCATGTTAACTCTAGTTGTGGCCAAGTGGATTTTTTACACAAAACACTCAATTTAGTCTTTGCCTCATGTGCACTAATAATTATGTCGTCTGGCCAAGACAGCGGACTAAGAAAAAGGCTTTTTAATTTTGTCATAATACGTCCTTGTCTCATATATTAATGTTTTCTAAGTTGTGTTTTTCTGTACTATACTGAATGTAGAGCAGAGGCAGTAATGTCGCTGAGTGGTGGACCATCTTAGCTGTTGGTAAAGAGCTCAGCACTTTCCTAATGGGTGTTGTATTAAAGAGATTTGAGGCTTATGGATGTGTTCCTCTCACAAGCCTGTAATGGATTTAATGTTGCGAGGGTCACTCTCACTCAGCAGGAAACTGCAGAACTCAGATGTGATACTTTTTTTCTTTCCTGGTCTTCTTTTTTGTTTGCTTTGAATTCTGGGTACCAATGAGAGTAATGAAACTGTATGAACTTTGAAGTTATTATTACTACTTTAGTGTAAGTTTTGGCATCATAGTAATATTATATTCGTATCATTTTCCAGTGTTTAGAGGTTGTTGCAGGAAACTATGTTGGGGAAACAAAAAAGTATGAAGTAAAACAAAATCAACATCCAGTATTTAATCAAGAGTTTGAAATGAAGTGTTCTGCTATGTCTATATTCATTAATATTATGAGAGATGATATCCATTAGCAGCCCTATGTAAATTAATATTAAATGAAAGTTATATATTTTGGCTAAACTTAGGCACCTTAAATTAACACACTTAAAACAAATTGCTGCTAAAACTCAGGAAAATGTGTGCATATTACTGAAAATCCCCTAAAACGTCCAACTTAGTGTTTTATAACTTGGAGCCACGTGGAGGAGACTTCCAGAGATATGATGAGACATCTGAACTGGTCACAGTTTTCCACAGTTATAGGTTTGAAGCTGACTGTGCACTAAAAGCTTCTCACTAGACACAATGTTGTTAACATGCTTCAAAACATATAGTCACTGGATAGCTCAGTGTTAGACGTGAGCAGGTGTAACCCTAATATCTTGATGAGTGGTCATTTATGTTTGCAGTGGTGGCTGGATTAGTTATTAACTGTGGCCTAAATCAGTTTGTGCTGACAGATTGGGAAAGTGATAATCCAAGGTGTGCCTTTAAAAGCCAGACTGTAGCCACCTGATTCCATTTGTAGCAAGGTCCTTTTCCATCACTCTCCCAAACAGCCAGAAGAAACACCTCTGAAGGGCTGATCGCAACCACAAGCCGCAACCATGAATGGCACAGAGGGACCCTTTTTCTATGTCCCTATGGTAAACACCTCCGGTATTGTCCGGAGTCCTTATGAATACCCTCAGCACTACCTTGTCAACCCAGCAGCTTACGCTGCTCTGGGTGCCTACATGTTCTTTCTCATCCTTGCTGGATTCCCCATCAACTTCCTTACTCTCTATGTCACCATTGAACACAAGAAGCTGCGAACTCCACTAAACTACATCCTTCTGAACCTTGCGGTGGCTGACCTCTTCATGGTGTTTGGAGGATTCACCACAACGATGTACACCTCTATGCATGGCTACTTCATTCTAGGTCGCCTTGGCTGCAATCTGGAAGGATTTTTTGCTACCCTTGGTGGTGAGATTGGTCTCTGGTCACTGGTTGTCCTGGCTATTGAAAGGTGGTTGGTCGTCTGCAAGCCCATTAGCAACTTCCGCTTTGGGGAAAACCACGCTATTATGGGCTTGGCCTTCACCTGGGCAGCGGCCCTTTCTTGCGCTGCACCCCCTCTTCTTGGCTGGTCTCGTTACATCCCCGAGGGTATGCAGTGCTCATGTGGAGTCGACTACTACACACGTGCAGAAGGCTTCAACAACGAGTCCTTTGTTATCTACATGTTCATCTGCCACTTCCTGATTCCACTGACTGTTGTGTTTTTCTGCTACGGCCGCCTGCTCTGTGCTGTCAAGGAGGCTGCTGCTGCCCAGCAGGAGTCTGAGACCACCCAGAGGGCTGAGAGGGAAGTCACCCGCATGGTTGTTATCATGGTTATTGCCTTCCTGATATGTTGGTTGCCCTATGCCGGCGTGGCCTGGTACATCTTCACACATCAGGGCTCGGATTTTGGACCAGTCTTCATGACCCTCCCAGCCTTCTTTGCCAAGGCCGCCTCCATCTACAACCCTCTGATTTACATCTGCATGAACAAGCAGTTCCGCCACTGCATGATCACCACCTTGTGCTGCGGGAAAAATCCCTTTGAAGAAGAGGAGGGAGCGTCTACTACTGCCTCCAAGACCGAGGCTTCCTCTGTGTCCTCCAGCTCTGTGTCTCCTGCATAAAAGGGGCGTCAAGCAACGGCTCCGTGATCCACCGTCCAAGACGAAGACTTCTGCTCCCCCAGGGAAACTACTGAAGGCTAATGTCTACAGAAATAATTTCCTTTTTGTATTTTTACAAACGAATTGATTCAACCTAAAGACAGTTGCAGTAAAGGTCAGCCCATTACAGAGTTGTTCCTGTATGTACAGAATATCCAACTTAACAATCGGTGAGATTTTTTTTCCTGAGAGGAAAAGGAAAAATGCTAATCTTTCACAGTTGGATCATATATGATACTGGCTTATTTTTGAATGTAGAGGCATGTAATCAAGGCAACGTAAAATAAAACGCACTTTGCAAATGACGCATCCTGTTTATGTTTTACTTACAGTTTGGGTGGCAAACTTCATATGATTGTAGTATATTTAATCAAATAAATAAATGTGAATGACCTATTCAGAATGCATTTATGTCTTGAGTCGGTTTCTACTTTAGAGCTGTTATTGCAGTTACTACT
>VOQK01026784.1:0-11915 GCA_015052645.1 Benitochromis conjunctus
AAAAATGACATGAGCCTTGTTGGTTCAATCTACGACGTATCATTGTTGAGGCGTTCACAAACACGATCAGGCATCTATCAGCACTGCGTCTGCACACAAACCCACAAACACCACTAGAGGAAAAGGATGCAGTGGCTCCAATGAATCTTTCTGATGTTAATCAAGAGCCATAAAACTTTAACCAACATCTGTACAGCCTTCGTAAACAGCGCCACGGCAAATATTTTTTCCTGTCACTGATGACAGGAGACAGATGACATCATTACACTCCCTCCAACTCACAGTAACCCAGTTCCATTTGACTTTGAGGGCTGTATTAACCACAAACAGGCGAGAGAGCCAAGAAAGGGCTGCTGCATGTAATAGTCTGCAGTTTCTAGCATGAAAGAAGTTGAGAAGAGCACATTCAATGCTGATCTGTTCCTCCTTGTATTGTACAGATTTCACCACTATCCCCTTTCTGCCATACAGTTCTCTCCCAACGCTCCATATTTTACTTAGATTCTCTTGCTGTCTTTTGTGTATTTGCTACAGTGCTGTCAGTCAGCCTTTAAACAGCGTTTGTACCCTTCCCTCTATTCTTCCTGTCCTTTCTGGGAAGACAAGTACAGGCCGTACAACCCCACTGTGCATTTGTAGAGCAGAAGTATCAGCATTTGAATGTGTATGTGAATAAGATATCAACAGCTCTGCAGCTCTCTGAATAAGCACCTCTTTCATCTCTCCATAGGGCAACATTAGACTAGCAGGACTAGTAGCTAGCAGCAACATGTACAGTAGGTAAAAAAAATATACTAGTGATAGATTTCATCACTTCATCTCAGAATTAAGTTCATGTTGGACAATTACAGTTATGCTATTTATATTAAATGACAACTAAGACTGTCACTGTAATAAGTGCTGTCTACATCGACTGTATATAAAGGACGCCATAGTCACTATAACGGTGCCTACAGGTTTTTGAAGTCTTGTTTTTCAAACATTGTTTTTAGCATTTTAGATGGCACCACGGCGGTGTGTTTTTTGTTTTTTAGCCAGAACCAACCATATTTGGATAAGAGGGTGGAGCGCTATGTTAGCTGTTATTGTTAGAAAACCTCTATACACTCTACAGGTGCATCATAGAGACACAGACACCAACTAATTAGTGCTCTGTAGCATACAAATAAAGAGAGTTCTTGGCTAGATAACAGTTAATCCCACAGTAAACCATGTCGCTTGTAATGACATTAAAAATGCTCCAAAAAGAAGCAACATAAGAAACATAATTTATAGGTCCACTTTATGTGACACAATCATAGATGGTATAAAAGGTTAACAAAGCTACTGTAGTGTCATCTATTAGTTCCTTAAGTTTTCTCATCACCATCTCGATTTCAAAACAGAGAAGAAGCAGGTCAGACAGTCAAACCAGGAAAGCGTTTACAGAGGTCAAGTCAGAAAGACATCTAATCATAGACCTCTGTGCGACCGGAAGTCTTTTTGCAACTACTGCTATAGCAGCCTGGTGACCTTCATGTAGAATGCAGGTTTAAGACTTTTTTACATTGGCTTAATTTCTGTAACCCAGGAGTACATCCAAGTTTAACACTGGCTCATTTTATACTAGCTATAGACAGGTGCTGGCTACAGTTACCTGAGTCTGCCAGTCAAAGTAGCCCCAGTTCAAATAATGCAAACTGTAAGATTCAATAAAATGTAACTGGGTGACTAATATAAAGAAACTGCAGTTCTTTTGGTATTTGCCCCTGTAATCCCTCTCTGTTTGTAATCCTTACCCTACATTGTTAGCTAAACTCATATCAAACACATTTTTTTAAAGGTTTGCACTGAAAATATTCCAAGTCGATCCACGGAAAGTCAAAATTCATTCTGTCGATAGTGTTTTCTGTGGCATTGTAGCGTTAAAAAACATGCTTACCAAAAAACCACAATCACCATGCATGTAAACCAAAGGAGCAAGGCTAAACTGAGGCGCTGCTATTTACTACTCCCTGTAATCTCTCGAGCTGTGTTTCAGTGTAGAAAATTACATTAATCAGCATCTGCTGTATTTTATTTTTTATGTGATTTTATTGTATATGTATTCATTTGAAGGTCATAAAGGCTGCAGTGCAGTGTAAACCAAGATGTTAATAGAGTTTACTTGCAGTGCATGACAGAACTAGACAGGCTTCTCATTTGTTTTCACCGCATTAAATTCATCCACTTTTTTTCTTTGAAAAAGACAGTAAGCCGTTATAGAAGTTGCTAGGTGCAGAAACACGCTTTCACATCCTGTTATATTTACTGTAATAATAATGACAAAATGTGTGATTTGCTGTTAAGATTATAATTAAGGATCAAAGAGAGAAATGAAGCCTATCTTTTGCACCCCATTTTTAAAGCATGCACAGTCACATTACAGACTTTCTTTCCCTCTTCGTGAGATACGACATATCCAGTTTTAAATTCATCAGTCTATTTTTTTTAGAGATCAAAGTATGTATTTTCAAATTATCTAAATAAGTTTGAGCTGCAAATTGAAGGGGTCGTCTATATCTGTGATGTACAATATTGCTATACCCTTATCATATTTCTACCCTACTTCCATTGAATGACCTCTCCATCTGTTTTCTTCTTGCTACTTTTAATACTCCTACAAACTTCTCTCATCCTCCCTCAGTTCCTGTAACTGTCCGCCATCAAACACACACACATTCACTATGTCTCTCATCATCTCTTGTCTTCACTCCGTCATCAGCGACCAACCAAGGTCAGAGGATTTTTTTTATTTTTAGTCATCCAATAACAACACAGCTTGTCCTGCCAGACATGGACACTTTGAGCGTGAGCGTCCATCCCCGGGGCACTGCAGCATTTAAACAGAGCACACGGCTGCCATTCCCCAGACGCCCTCACAATCCTCATCACGTCACTGCTGCCACGGTCACAGGAGCCGCAGTCATATAAACAACACAGCAGTGACCTCGCAGGACCTGCTGTTTGGAAGAGTCGACAAATGACAAGCTAAGTTTTGTGCCAAGTTTTTAATTATTGACAATGAAAATACAGAAATAACAAAAAAAGACGAGATGAGCTAGTTGCAGACAGATATATTGTTATATGCCTGATTGTCACAATACTGGAATTTTAAACTTGAAAACAATGACAATGAATAATTTTCAACACCATTTTTTCCGATACCATCCTGCAACGACAGAAGTAAAGTTAACTTGTTAATGTTCAACAAATTTTTCCAATTTTAAGTTTGATTTAAAACAAAATACACATTTAAGATTAAGTTATTCATTTTCTAAATTATTTAAAGAATTTCATTAGAGATTGTGAAGATAAAATATATTTTAGAACCTACTAAGAAAAAATTATAAAAACACAATATCTAAAAAGATCTTTATAATTTAATTACTGTAGAAGATTGAAAAGATGTGCTAAGTGTGGACAAAACAAAAAACACGTTATTGTAAAAGCAGAAAAGTAAATCTTTATCGCTCATTCAGACATTTAGCCTGCAATAATTATTCATCTTTTACCTAAGCTAGCGTCCGCTAGCCATTATGTTAATGATAACAGGAGGCTAATGTGGCGAGTGGGTAATTGCTAAAAGTTAAACAGCTAACGTTAACGTGTGCGCTGATGTTTAATAATGCCAGGCTGTTGAAACACGAGCTTTATTGACCTCTGAAATTCCTCCTGTGTTTTTACAACCCTAGTTACAAAGAATAAGGAACTGCAAGGTTTACTCACAACGTTCATTGAAGAAAATGACTCCAAAGTAGGTTTAGCAGCAAAGGTATTATCATACAAATCCCTTATAAAGATAAAAATAACACCCCCTGAAATGAGCATTTTGATGATGAACATTAGTTTGGATGGAAAATGTTTGTGAGAACATTGATACAGAACGTGACTCTCTTTAAACATTTAAATTGCTCTTCAACTACATTAAAGTGCTGCTAACAATGGGTATAAGTTCAGGTAGCAAGTTTTGACTGACTGATTAATTTAATACTGGTCCTTATTAACTATCCCTCCGTTGAGATAAATTTTAATAATAAATCCCACCTGAATAGATTTGGCCTGTTTTTTGTACTGGAGCTGTGGTTGCAAACTGGTGGAATTTATTCAGAGCGGTTCAGCGTGTTCTAGCAAAAGTTCCTGTCAGGTGTTGACCCCTTTCCAAGTAAGATGTGCACAGGTGAGAAAGTAAGCAACTTTAAAACAAACGTCTGGCATTTTTAATGCCACATTATGAACGTCTTTGAGGAAGACTGACTGACAGCATCTGCCATTATCCCACTGTGAATGAACACTGTGTCTCTATGGCAGAATCATGCGCTGAGTTTGGTACCCACAGGAACCCTCCCTGTAGAAGGGTGTCCTTTGTTCTGGAAAATGAGTGACTTTGTCTGTCTCTGCTGTAAGTCTGTGAGAAGTAACACTGCCAGCAAGTAGCCCAAGCCACTGTGAAATGCATGCTGGCAGGGTGATTAAGTTACTATAATCAGCCATAAATTCTGTAAATAGGCCCAAGTTTCAGTGTAACAGCTGTGCAAATCTTGTGTACTGTGTTCACTGCCCCAGAAAAGGAAATAAAGACTTGGTTCATGCAAGTTTACAACTCTATCTCCTCATAAGCGCACAGTTTGTTTGTACAGTAAAGGTTAGTTAACACCTACATATAGGATACAGTAAACAGACTACAACTAAAGGTGTTCTTTACAACAGTTAGAAATTGCAGCTACGAAAAGGTAGCAGATAACAGATATGACAAATTTATCCCACAGTTAACATCTGGTCAACAAACAGGATCTCTCTGATCAGCCAAATGTGGTTATGATTTCACTAAACATTAACACTAACGTGTCCACACGTTTACTCAGTTGCTATAACGGGAGAGGCTGCTATAGCAACTGAACCTATAAAGCCACATTAACTGGCCTTAATTTCCAAATAAGCTGAAACAACTTTTTGAGAAACAGCCACTTTTATTCAGCTGTCAAAGTAAACCTTTAGTCTAATGAGAAGAAAACAGTGCACAATACTGAAGTGGCCCGCTATGAGCCCCAGTCTTTATTCAACTGAACATCAATGGACACAGCTGAATCTCAGGTTAAGTAAAATCACCCACTGATCTTCAGAGAACTGGTGCATTTTGTTCGAGAAGAGTGACATGATTGTTGTATGGCTGCAGAGAAATGTTGCTCTATTCTCCAACTGAGCTTTCCTACTGCTACTACTACTTTTTATATAAGCACAAAGTAGTTCTGCTTGCTCCCAAAATGCTTGTAATGCCACTTTTATTGCTATTACTACTTTGTTATTGCAATACTCTTTACTTGGAATTTATATATATTTATAAACTAAATATTTCGCTTGATGTCAACCTTGTGCTAAGAAATAACATTCAGAACAGAAGGACAGCAATACAAGTAGATGTGTACAGGTTTTGTCATTGTGTGTGACTTCTGAAGTGAATGGAGAAGTATTAAAAGAAAAAAAGACACCATGTCCAGTCCATGAAAAAACATACCATTAGTAGAAATGGAGATGGTGGAACTGCATGTCCAAGTAAACATGGGATTTTCTCCATCGAGGATTTCGTTCATATTGCACTTGTCAAGGGATTATTTTATCTCTTAGCCCAACCCGTGATCCAGGAGCTGAGAAAATCCCTCATATTCCACACAATCTGCTGCAACTCATCCTTACTCCAACTGCAAATAATACCTCCATCAACGGCTGAATCAGACAACTCTGACAAACAGCCCATAGCCAGTTGCCTGGGCCTACCGCCAGACACTCTTAAACGCTTCTCTCCTTCTCCTGCCTTCCTTCACAACTGAAAAGACTTTTGACAAATTGAGCATAATATTTTCAAGACCTATCCAAGTGCCTCAATCAGTAGTTTGTCAAGCAGGTTGGGGGCGGGGTAAGTGCTGAATATTCATTAGTCTTTAGATATTTTCATGGCAATACAGTTCCCCACTGCTCATCTTCAACACCTTAAAGTATAAAAATGTGAATCAATTATCAAACAATGTATTTTAACCATCACCATGAAAAAAAAAAATCCAATTGTCTGTCCATGCAGGGTCAAAGATCAGGTTCCAGCGAGCGTGTCATTTTTGCTGGCAAGGGGGGACGAGGGGAATGTGTAACCACTCAGGCCTCATCCCACATGTTAAGATGGAGAGGGTGACAGGAGTCAGCGGCTGAAAGATCATTAAATGCAGCTGAAAAGCAGGATAGAAAATGCTTTTAGAGGACTCACATATGACGGGGGTGGAAAGGCATTGATTTTCCTGTTGGAGCCATCACTGTCATTTGGCAAGATGGTGATCCGTAAGCGAAGTAGGCTTTTCATGATAAGAGCCCTGGCCTCTCAGTGACCTGTGAAGTGTGCTTGTTAAAAAGGCACGGGATATTTAGAACCTGGCTCAAAAGTCTTCCACTCTCTCTGCCTTAATTTCATTTTGTTTTTCCGGTCAGCAGACAGATTTACGGTGGACAGATCGATGGTGGCAGAAGTGACACCTGAGTGATAAATCAATAATATAGGTGATGTCTCCAGGCAGCCGGGGAGGGAAAGATTGTGCATTTCTTTGTCTCACCCTGTGACATCACAACACTGATAGGAGCATCACGCCTTCCATTAGGAGGATCAATATTCACCCTTGCGGACCTCAAAATTTGCAGGGCGAGAAGGTGATGCAGGGCCTGCTCGCAGAACCGCATCACCTCGAGACACTACAGTGCGTCACGCGGTGATTTATAGTTTGATGCAGACTCGGCGAGACAAGGGGAGAGAAAGACAGAGAAAAGCAGATGTAATCCAACCAGGAGGGAGATGGTCATGGACAGAGCCCGATAGAGATTTACAGCACCCAGAGAGTGATATATAAAGTGTAAACAAGCGACAGATTGCCTGCCATCCACCCACACACACACACACATACACACACGCACACACACAAATACACGGCTGTATTCCAATCCCGCCGAGCCGGCCCGTTGCCCCTGGCAGCCAGTGCCGGTAATGGTGGCGCACTGGCTCCAAAGGAGCGATAAACCATGCACGGAGTTGAGCTGAATGTGGCAAAGTTTTGCTGCAAAGAAAAAAACAATTATAGCATGCAACTCTAAGACCAACGTCAAACAATGACAGCAAACATGGGTAAGACACATTTTCATGTAAGACAACGTTCAACTCTAATGCAAAGAAGGCTAAATCAAACTTTACGCTCGTGCAATTCGTGCAGAGTGCAACTGTGCTTCTTGCAAATGGATATATATGACAGAGTAGAGATATCCCTTCACTATCTATGTGCTCAGTAACAATCTTGTTGAATGCTCAGTCATCCAGCTAACAGTTGCTTCTCTTCGCCGTAACGCTCTTCCACTAAAAACGCTACATCCAGATGTACAGAATCAACTTTCTGGAATCTTTATTAATCTCGTTAAATAGTTCCATGTCTCCAAAGAGCCAATATCTCCAAATTTGCTAAAGCTCGAAGCGGGCACAGCCATGCTTTTAGATTTATTATCTATCCTAATGCCTATTTTAAAGCGGTGCGACAACATGAAAGAGTTCACAGACCGACTTGAACCTGTAGCTCCCATCATGTTTACAATGCATTATGGCAAGTTTCAGCTTGTTTGGCTTGTTTTACTTTGCTTTGGTGATTTCAGTAGCAGTAAGTAATTTCTAGCACAAAAGCTCAATTCACTGCCCACCACCTGCTCACCACAAAAGAACAGAGATAGTGAGCAGCTTGTGAACACAGCGGCTGATATTTCCCCAAGGAGGTGGTAGAGTATTGAACTTACATTCATCAAGTCACCATAAATGCCAAATGTGCAATAAGCAACCATTTTTTTCAAATCAGTTTTGTTAAAAAATAGAAATACTAATCTGGGGAGCTT
The DNA here is from genome assembly GCA_015052645.1 of Benitochromis conjunctus. Lineage (NCBI taxonomy): Eukaryota > Metazoa > Chordata > Actinopteri > Cichliformes > Cichlidae > Benitochromis > Benitochromis conjunctus. Next base: position 7,927 of record VOQK01026784.1, read on the forward strand.
CATACAGACAAATATACACATACAGAGAGAGGAAATATCTAGCCAAGAACGACAGAGTAAGAAAATCAGTCTTGGAAAACCAGCATGTACTGAGCCCTTGGGCTAGCAAGTACACACATATGAGGATGACACTCATTCCATCCTGCATCCATTCACCCATGTAACTTTATGAACACCTTCCTGTCCATAAACCCAGGAGATGGGAATGGAGGGGACAGCGAATGACTCCAAGAGAATTGGCCCAGTAAAACACTGCACCCTAATCTCTTGCTACCAGCTCAAATCCCCTCTGCTATTAACTACCGTCTTTCTCCTCCTGGTTGGTATTTTATTAACTGCATTTGTTCAATAAGACCTTGAATTCTCTACCGCTTTGCCCATGACATTGGGACAAAAGTGGGGAAAGGTTTTTTAAAAAAAAAAAGAAAAGAGACTGAATTACGATCCGTGCTGTAAAAAATGGGGATCGTAATCGCTTTAATCCCTCAAATAAAGAGATCTATTCTGCTGTAAACAACGAAGCACTGTGCCTATAAGAAGCCAGTCAGGAAAAAAAGAAAGCTGAGTCAGAGAGACAGACGTAAAGAGAGTGTTAGAAAGATCAGAGGAGAGGAACTGAAATTTTCCCATGCACACATGTTAAACTGTGTGTGTTTGCATATCTGGCTGTCAGACATTATAAGTATGATTAGTTTTTTATTCCTTTCTGCTACATGGCACTGGATGAGCCAATTGCTTTCACATCAAAAGGCATCTGCTCTCAACAGTGTCACAGGGTGAAGGTTTTAATCCCTTTCCTATTGCCTCAGTGTCTCGACGCTGCTAACTGTACCTCTGTATTTCATCATGCAGCTTCAGAGACTTGAGAGAATACAGGACAGACAAAAAAAAAGGAGTTTGAATGTAAGAAGACCCAACAAAGCCGGCCGGGTTTGTTACTGAAGGCTCAGTTGCAGCTGCTAGGAGTGGCACGGAGCACTTGAAAACAAAGGTAATCCAACTGCCTTCCCACAGGGGATGGAAACCATGCTTTCAAAGTAGTGGCAATCAGAGGAAAACAACCATGCCCTACTTCACATTCTATCAAGGTTTTAGGAAAACAAGACATTCTTAATTTTTTGTGCTGCTTCTTCACTTTCAGCATAAGCTCATACAGATTTACCCACTCTGATTCAATGTGTTGTTTTAGTAACCTCTTTTTTTGAGTGATGACGTGAACTTTTGTGCATAAATCATGCAGACAACGGGATACAGTATCTCAGATTTTGTTTGACAGTGTGTGCACACGCAATGTGACCACAGGTACAAATAAGCTATATGTTATATAGAGGGTGTTATGTACAGCTAGAAGAGTGAATGAGACAAACAAACCCCAACACGACTGATGCTGTGTTCAGTTTTTCAGCTGGAGGAGGATGAATACGGCCTTTCTATTTTTAAAAGTTCCTCTTTAATAACTCTCAGATGCTGTTGGTCTGCACTGAATGAACTTAATTAGTTAATCCTAATTAAGACACATACACTAAACCTTTGTATATTTTTTGTATCGTCCAAAGTGTTTGTATTGTATGTTCCTTATAATATTTGAGATTTAATACTAAGACCACATCATTGTCATACTATAATGAGTGTAGCATATTTACGTCTGTGTTGTTTATGTTTATTTTTGAACTCCACTGGTTTAATCCTGATTAACCTTAGCCTACAAACTACCTAGAGTAACAAGATTTATATCATCTTTATTAACTATATGATTAAAATATTTACTTCAAATAAAAAGGGCTGTTTCTTTCTCAGTGTGTGTGATCGGGGCTAGCGTTTTTATGAATGTAAACACAGCGAATTGCTCGCACGTTCAATATGCACGTTACAGAATTGGCACGTTTTTTGTTTCCTAGCTGGGGCGCCTTTACTCTTCTACACCAGTAACCGAGGGTGAAAGCTGGTCATAAAATATGGCATACATAATTTGCACATTTCCACGCTACATCCAAAGAACCACGATGCACATAAGTCTGCAACTATCGGCTTTTCAGTCATTTCCATCCTCATTTCTGTGTTTACATGTACATGTAGCCAACAATAATACACACACATGCACAGACACACATACAGGATGTGGTATTCTATCTTTTCTTCTAAGTCCCCCCGTTCTATTGCATTTCCAATGGTTCAAATTGTTAATTATTAAATATGTTTTCTTTAACTGTAAATGTACCAAGTGTGTTGCAGGCCTGGGAAAAAACGCCGTTAGGGTGAGTTTTTGCTAGTTCTTATAAGTACTTGCCAAATACCATCTTTTCAGCTAACTGTGCTGTGAATCCAGATATATTTATATGTGACATATTGAAAGTCAGAAGCAACAGAAGCTCTTTTACTTTTTTCTCATTTGCTTTATACTGTAAGGTAAAAACCTACAATAATACCCCAACAATCAGATGACACCCTATGAGAAAGAACTTGGCAACAGTGGCAAGGAAAAACTCCCTTTAACAGGAAGAAACCTGCGCAGGACCATGCTCAGGGAGGAGCCACCATCTGTTGTGGGTGAGGGGAGAAAGATAGGACAAAAAAACACTGTGGAAGAGATCCAGAGATTAAAATTAACTCAGGACACAGCAGCAGAGTTGCTTGATATGGTTGTCTGTCATGTTTTTTTCCTTTTAATCTATTCCGGCTGCTGCATTCATCTAGGAAAAAGTTACCTTCAAAGTGACTAACCATGTACAGCACAGTGCAAGTGCTCCTGTATGTAAATCAGCCTGTACTTGCACAAGCAGATGGATGTAGAACAAGCGTTATTTATGATTGCTGACTACATAAAGGTGAGTACCAAATACTAACTTTCTTGTTCATCGTGGCAGTTCTGACACACATATTCAAAACTTGTTCAGCTCACGCTTTGATAAAAAGGTCCTCGGTGTTTTCCCGCAAATCAGCCATTGTGCTGTCAAGCACCGACAGCTACAGATGGTAAATGTCAACAGAGGAAACTGGTTCTTCCTTTCATTCTAGACATTAAAATGCAGACATTTATCTATATAAAAATTCAACAGATAGAATCGTCAAATGTGATTTGACAAAAATCTCCATCCAATTTTCTCACCTTCATTGCGAGTCACTCTGTCTCTCTCCCCCTCTGTCTCTTTCTCCTGGACTTTCTTCCTATTTCAATTTCATCCTGTCAGTCAGTCGCTCACCTATTCCACGCTGTTACCGGCCTCTCTGAAACACTCTGTCACAGATTTCCATCTTTTTTTTTTCTTTTTTCTTTTTTTCAGCATCTGCATATAAACCTGAGACCCTCCTGCCTCCCCTCCCGAGGTGCGGGAAATAGAGAGAAAGTGGCAAAGGAGTGATTACAATGTCAATTCATAAACACAGCACACCGAGAGACTGCATGGATGAAAGCACCAATGCCACTGGAAAATTACCCACCCAGCCGGGGACAAGTCATTTGCTACACAGTGGAGCACCACAACAAACATCAGCATATACACATGCAAAGTGAAGGGTACAAACTGGAGTTGGGTAAATAAAAAGAAGTGGGGAAAAAAAAAGACGGGGCCATCTCAGAGGTGGAGGAGAGAGTCAACAGCTAAGATGTGTCTATATGCAAAAGTGTGTGTGTGTTTACGCGTGCCCCTCTACAGGTGTTCGGCTCTCTTGGGTGTGGGCAGCGGGGGAGAACTGTCACTATTCAAACAGATGGAAAGAGACTCGACATCACTCAGAAAGGGCACAGAATAACAGCACCGCGTGTCTCTCTCTCGCTCTCTCACACACACATACACAAACAGTCATTTCATATGTTCTCGAGCATCAGGTGGCCAACACTCGAGTTCTTGAAAATACCACCTGGGAAATGCCACACAGCTAGATATAATCTATTTGTTTCTGGACCTACAGCATAGCTTAAAAGGAGAGGAGCCACTGATATTTAAGTGTATGTGTGCATCAGTGTGTGTGTGTGTGTGTGTGAGCGAGAG
>VOQK01026785.1:0-12341 GCA_015052645.1 Benitochromis conjunctus
GTTACCTAATTACCCCCTCCAAGGCAAGAGCTGAGACTGAGGTATGTTTGCTTGTCTATAGCAACGTAGTCATAGCTACTGTAGTCACAAAAACTGCCTGCTTGAATGCAAATTATACAACTACAAGTGCACAGAGACGATGCTTAACCTATTACAAACTGTGTCAAAGGTCATGTTAGCGATAATTAATGGAAGACCCTGTTCTTCTAGCCTGTGTGTGTAGAGTCTGAATGGAGCTTATGAGCAGGGTGAGTCCTTCTTCTTCTCTCACGCATACAAAACATTCTGTACTTGAAAAGATCAGAGGTCACATAGTCAGAATAAGATGGGTCCCTGTTTTGACGCTTGCATATGCACAACCACACACACACACACACACAAATATACACCAAATACAACAACACACACACAAAGCCTCTATCCATGCAAGTCCATGGCTGTAATGTCAGTGTGACTGTGAGCAGTCGTAAGAAGGAGAAGGAATACTGAGATTTGTCTTTTTTGTTGCATGTCATGACGCTGAGATCAGGACTCATCGGAGGTGTGTCCTGATCCCTGGGGGTTTGGGGTTCACTGTAAAAGAACAAGGAGGAAGAAAAACAGAGCTCAACGGATGAGACTACAGTGCTGAGGAAAGAAAAGCTGAGGCATAGTAACTGTGATTTGTGGCTACCTCTGTTTTCTTTGCTGGGGTAGGTCCGTGGGAAAGGCTTGAATTCGTCGGGTGGGGGTAAGTCTTCTACAGGGTGGAACTGGAACTTTGATTCAAAGTCATCGGCTGGAGTAAAGAAGATGCAGCTTAACTAACTCCAAAAGTTCTCATAAAGTTATACATTTGAACAATAAAAATCCTTTTAAAGTCTTACCTAAACTCTGAAGATGTCCATTCCTGAGACTAGATGGGGGCATGGGAGGAGGTGGAGGAGGAGGAATGCGGGTGGATAATTCTGTGGTGGGGGAACGGGCAGGGGGAGCAGGAGGAGGAGCCAGTCGACCCACACCTGTTAATAAGAGGACATCAGAAGGGAAACAGCGTTTAAAATAAAAACAAAAAATTAAATTTTTATGGAATAATTTAATTGTAATGCAGCCTCGTGAGCCGTATTCAGCTTTTCTCTGAGAAAAAGCAGTACAGTTACACGACACATCTGGCTTTAATAATTCTCTGTAACAAATGCAAGTTTCCAACCTATACATGGTTTCCAATACAGAAGGAATACGCAGCAAACAATTGCTAGAAATATTTCTATTATTTGTTTAGTTTATCTCTATTTGGTGAGGTTTTGGAACACCTAAAAAGCTTAAACCAGGTGAACCCTTTTTGTAGAGTAATGGTCTGGATGTCTTCTGTTGGGCCTTTTTAATCTGCTTTTAAACTGCAGGAATGTCTTAAAGACATAGAAACCTGGATGACCTCTGATTTCCTGCTTCTAAATTTAGATAAAACTGAGGTTATTGTACTCTGCCCTAAAAACCTTAGAAATATGGTGTCTAACCAGATGCTTACTCTGAATGACATTACCTTTGTCTCCAGTAACACTGTGAGGAATCTTGGTTTTGTTTTTGACCAGGATATGTCCTAAACAAGTATGTAGGACTGCTTTCTTCCATTTAATCTCTAAAATTAAAAACATCCTGTTTCAGGAGTGACGCTGAAAAACTAGTTCATGCATTTATTATTTCTAGGCTGGACTACTTTAATTCATTATTATCAGGATGTCCTAAAACTTCCTGGAAAGCCTTCAGCTGATCGAAAATCCTGAATCAATACTACTGACAGGGACGAGAAAGAGACAGCATATATCTCCTATACTGGTCACTTCACTGTCTCCCTGTCAAATCCAGAATCAGATTTAAAATCATTCTCCTCGCATACAAAGTCTCGAATAATCAGACCCCATCTTATCTTAAATCTGGTCTGAAGACCCACCTTTTCGGTTTGGCTTTTAAACCCAGTATAGAATGTTAAGTTTATTTGGATTTTATTGTCTTTCTAATGTTAGTGTCGTATATTGTTACTGTTATTTCAACTTTATTTTATTTTTATTTGTAGTATTTATATTTTGATTGTTTTAGTTCATGTTCAGCACTTTGGTCAGTCCTCGCTGTTTTTAAAGTGCTTTTTAAATAAAGTTGGCTTGGCTTAAACACCTCATAATACCACATCACCTCAATAGAGCGCTTCACTCTCAGACTGCGGGCTTACTTGTGGTTTCTCTGGTATTTGAAAGTAGAATGGGAGCGGGAGAGCTTTCAGACCCCTCGTCTGTGGAACCAGCTTCCAGGTTGGATTCAGGAGACAGACACCCTCTCTGCTTTTCCTTTTTGATAAAGCTTTTAGGGCTGGATCAGCAGATCACTCACAATGTGTTTATACACCTCTCTGCATTTAATCATTAATTATCATCAATCTCTGGCTCTGTCCTGTCCTCCTCCCCTCACTCCCAACCACTCACGGCAGATGGCTGTCCCTCCCTAAGCCTGGTTCTGCCAGAGGGTTCTTCCTTTTAAAAGGCAGTTTTTCCTTCTCACTGTTGCCAAATGTTCATAAGGGCTCATCAAATTTTTTGAAGTTTTCTCTGTTTTCTCTGCATTAATGTATTATTGTATTGCTCTTTACCTTGCAATATAAAGTGCCTGAAGGGAAGGCCTGTTGTTGTGATTTGGCGCTATATAAATAAAACTGAATTTAACAGAATTAAATTGCTTTTGAGAAGCTTTGAGACCGGCCTATAGACACTGGAGAGGAATAGAGAAAACACTGTGGAAGGATAAGTCTTTCAGTGTTTTCAGAACCTAAACATCACACCCGCTGTGATATATACACTCATTTTTCATTTCCTTGATATCAGTATATCAATACTAATCCATCCTAATTGAATGTTGCCTCTAGATAGATATGTCTATATGTTATTCACTATATCTTGAAAGGTTTTTTCAAACATAAACCTGGTCTCACCTATTTTCATTTTATGCTGGTTTACTGCCTACAAATACATAAACTGATATGGCATGCTTTAGGTTGGTTTTTTACAACATTAAACATATTACTTTTAATATGTTAACAGTGTAACAGTGCAACAGAGCTTCTTCAGCTAGAAAATATCAACTGTCTACTCCACACTGTGCCATCTCTGTATGGGTACCATGGGATCAATCATATATATGTTCTCCAGAAGGCTAATAATACTAGAATGGATCTATCTCACCCTGTTTGAACTGTTATCATTAGACAGACGGTAAAACAAGCCGAAACAAAATAACAGCTTTTATCCCAGATCTATACAGGCATTAAATGCTGCAATGGCCACGTGTGCTCTGTGCAAGAAGGGGCTGTGCATTTTAGGAGAATGGAGGAAGGTTGCTCTTGACTTTTGTATTTGCTTTTATCTCTTATACAGTTTTATGTAGTTTTTATGATGTGAGTGATCTTTGCACTGTTGAGATTAAGGCTAATTATGCTGTACTTGTTGCATGTAATAGTGGCAATAAAGATATTCTAATCTACATGGATGGATTTAAACCTGTCTTCTTTCTTATGCCAAACAGGGCTTGATTCCTGTGGTTGCAAAAAGATATCAGATTGTATAGAACTTTGACCCTCTCCAAAAAATGACACTGTTACTCACCTGATTTACCTCAGTAGTAGACACTTCCTAATGAGTTAATTATGTAACCATTATGTAATCCTCAGTCCCATTTAGAGTAAAGTATGGCTAGGTATGATTTCGGGTGTGGTAGTGTCCCTTGGTCTCTCAGTCAGGTCCTCAACCTCAAACATCATGTCCAGTTTTAAAATGCAGGTAGCAATGGTGAAGTTGCTCTTGAAGCTTGGGGCTTCACAAAAAGCCTTCACTAACCAGTCGGGGAGGTCACAGTAGCTACATCTACCTTTGACATGCTATTATTGGGAACTTTTTTAGGCCACATCCTTAGCTGAACTTGTTTTTTGATCTCTAAAATATTGCTTTGAATTAGCTCTCTTTTCTTTCATGTTTTCTTTTCATTTTCTTTCTTTTTATGTCATCACCATTAATATATCGAGTCAGCTTACACGACTGAGTAATTTCTCACATAAATACAGAATTCAAAAGATTTTCCAAAGGCATGAAGCAGTGTTTTAAACTTTTTATCTTCTGTACAGACTTTATTCGTGTCAGTTATGAAAAAAACAAGTAGCAGGCAGCAGGTTTATATTTATAAACACAAGTGACATTAAAGAAGCATTTTTACATTCTGTTGTCCACCTACCTGCACTCCTGGGTACAGCTGGTGGCCGTCGAGTGGGAGCGTTGCAAGGGTATGAGGGAGGCAGAGAGCGCATTGCCGGGGAGGGAATTGGAGCCACTTTGGGTGGTGGTGGTGGTAGGGTGGACGGGCAGCTTGGGGTGAAGGAAGGTGGTAGAGGGGGAGGCGGAGGTGGGGGAGGCGGTCCCAGGGGGCTGTCCCGAAGAATAGGGAACCTTGAAGTTTCAGAGTAGACTGCGGATGAAGGCGGAGAGTAGAAGCATCCTGAGGAACGATCCCCTGGGACAGCTGACAGAGGCTGGACAGTTGGTGGTGGTGGAGGAGGAGGAGAGGGCTGAGAGACAGATGAGTGTTGCGAGTGCTGGATGGGGAGCCACATGGGCTTGGTAGCCTGAGGTGGAGGTGGAGGCGGAGGGCAGGAGGGGAGAGGGGGAGGCTTGTTACCTGGCCGGTCCTGAAAGGCCTGAGGTGGGGGAGGTGGGGGAGGAGCAGAGGGAGGGGCAGGTGGAAGGGAAGTGGAAGGAGGGAAAGGTGGCGGGTGCATGCTGCTGTGAGAGGGGGAGGGAGGAGCAGAGGCCGAGGTGGCGAGCAGACGGTGGGCGGAGGCTTGGATCTCTGCTTTCCTGTCGGGTTCAGCGAGGCTGCTTGAGTCGTCCGGTGAAGGAAGGTTCCACAGAGGCTTCAGAGAGACTGACGAGCTCGATCGAGACACTTAAACAGAACAAACACACACAAGAGGAGCCATTTTAAAGGGGAAAAAAAAAGTTATTGTAGCTACATATATCTACGCGCAACAATATGACACTTTGCACCAACCTCGGGTTTTGCCTGCTAGGTCTCTTTGTCCTGTAGGTCTCAGAGTGGGGAACCCTCCAGCAAATAGCCCACTCAAAGATGGTCCCACGGGTGCCATGCCACCCGATGAGGCCTGAGAAGCACCAGCATTTCCAGATAAATCTCCTGTGCTAGCCTTGGAATCTGGGGAACATCACATGCACGTATTAGTAATGAAATAAGAGCAGTGCAAAGGCATCAGAGGCCATTAAATCATGTGGCCAATCACAACATTTGGTTTAAGATCATTACACATGTATTCACTACACAGCTCGTTTTTAGCGCTGGAAAAAACCTAATGAAGCTAACATCAACAACTCAGGCATGTGCAACTTTTGCACCACCCCACTTAACAGCCTCCCTGAGAGTTAGCTACACTGTCACAGAACCTGTTGCCTGCAACTTGTTTCAAGTCACTTGGCTCCTTACATGTAGCCAGCACTGGTAACATCTATTTACACGTTTAGGGTGAGGCATTTTCACTAACTCGGCAGTCTGCCATAATAACAAACCAGTGTGAATCTTTCTGAATAATTTAACAACTTTAAATTTCCTCTTAATATTAAATGTATTTAAAATAATTTTCCCTTTACTTTCTAAAATAAATAAAGCTCTGTAGAAAAAACGATTACGTTGTGCTATAATAAACTAGAATAAAGTACCTTGTACAGCCGTACAATGAAATTTGGAGTATCTCTCTGAGCGGTACATACAGTTAAGATGAAAATATTCACTGTGGAATGCAAAATTAATAACCCCCTTGTGGAATTTAAGGTCAAATTTACCAAAGTGCATTTTTAAAACAGCAAAAGATTTTCAACATAGCATTTCTAAACACACTAGTTTTCTGTAGAAAGAATGAACTATTTCTACTTTTACACAATAACAGAATTATTTCAGGTGGAATTTTTTTACCAGGATCCATATTATTAGTTCCCTAAGACAGTGTTTCCCAACCACTGTGCCGCGGGCGTGTAGGTGTGCCGTGAGAAATGATCAGGTATGCCGTGGAAGATTATCTGGTTCCACCTGATTAGTACTCTAAGCAATCTGCGTGAGTAACGAGCAGAACAATATTCTCTTCCACTAGGGGGCAGTACAACTACCTGCTCTAATTTAATGAGTTGCCAACTGCCAGTAAAACAGAAGACAAAGAAGAACTTACATAATAGTCATGCGGTGAGATCAGTGCGTGATAGCAATAGATAAATATTTGAAAAGAAAAAGTAGTCAGTCTGACCTGGGACCCAGATGAAGGCCCTAGCATGAGCAGTGGTCAGAAGAAAGCAAAACAGGTATACTGTTGACAAACCGAGCCAACTCTCCTATGCCTGCTGCGTTGGGAAAAATGATCGAAATGCTTTTTGTGACATTTTTGTTTGGTGGTGTGCCGTGTGATTTTTCTCAATGTGAAATATTAGGTTGGGAAATAAAGGTTGGGAAACACTGCACTACGAAACTGGCCTCTTTATTGAGCCATAGCACAAACCACTGCTATGCAATGATGTGCTTTAACGTTGTAATGCTCAAAACTTTTGAAAATCAAGTTAAAACTGAGGCTTATTTTCCAATCTACACACAGAATAACAATTTCAGTGAGAAGCTGAGCTGTCACTTGATTAAAGCATCATGCACAATCACAATCAGTGAACACTCGTTTAAATCTTTTGCAGTACATTTGGTTGATGCGTACGTATATGACTCCAGTCAAACTTAATGCTTTCTACAGTACCATCCCGGATGTTTGCATAAAATGTGACGGGGAAAAGGGCATGTTTTTCCATTGCTCTTGGCAGTGTACTGAAAATAGGAAATGCTGGGAAGAAGTGAAACAATGCACTGAAGAAATATTAGAAATAAAAATACGTTTAGAACCAAAACTTTTTCTGCTGGGTATTTATCCAGCTAATTGTAACATAACAAGGAGGCATCGCTTATTTTTAGACATAGGGCTGCTGATGGCTAAGAGAGTGATTGCAATTGCTTGGAAGGAGGTGGATAGACCAAGGATAGGTAAACGGATTTCAGAATTAACCTCAACTCTGCACTTAGCAAAGATCACCTACGCAATCAGGGTAAGCAACGATGCTTTGATAGCATCTGGGGCCCCTTCAAAAACTTTCTTGCTAATAAAGACTTGCCCGGTTTGGTGGAAACTTTTGGGGATGATTCATAAGTGGCCCTCTGCAGTCCATTTGGGAATATGTTTATTGCTTGACATTGAACAAATACTTTGTAATTTACGTGTAACGTATACCTGCGAGTGTGAGTAATGTATGGTGGGAGTCACACACAGTTATTCCCCCCTCCCCCATTTTTTTCTCTCTCTTTGGTTCTGTTGTGTTTTGTTTTTGTGTGTTTTTGTTTGTTTTTTGCCTTTATGGTGTTATATGTACAAAGGTAGAATGTGTAGCTCGTAGTTTATGTAAGTTTTGTGACTTCTTTTGTTACGCTTAGTCATTGTGTAAAGTGCTATGTTCAAAATAAATAAAGACACTGTTGGGAAAAAAAAATCACTTTAGACTTGAGAAAGAATTGCTGATGCTCACAAAACAGAGGATGAATATACAAAGTTATCACCACCTTTCCCAGTGTCAAGAAGTCCAGTGAGTGACATGTATCATCAAAAACTTCAAAGAGAGCCACACAGTACAGAACAAGCCTGGCAGAGGAAGAAAGCAAAAGATCTCAAAGAATCTGACACTGATGAATGACTATAGTCAGAAACTGTCAGAAGCTGTAGTCTCAGGGAAGACAATCGCTAGGATCCTACACAGGAATGGAGTCTGAGGTTGCAGAACAAGAAAAACTTCACTTCTGCAAAAGAAACACCTTCAGGCCATGCTGAAGTAGGCCAAGTACAACCTCAAGAGAGATTCTGCAAAGTGGAAACACGTCCTTTAGTCAGATGAGATGAAACTAGAGCTCTGCTTATATTTGGAGAAAGAAGGGACAGATATACAACCCAAAGAACACAGTTCCCAAAGTGAAACATTGTGGCGTGAGTATTATGTTGTCGGGACCCTTTAGCGCATCGAGGAATCTCATCAAGGTGGAAGGAATCATGAAGAAATGAGAATATGTGAAGATCTTGTAGAAAACCTCAAGCAGTCAGTAGCAAACCTGCAAGAACTACCTCCAGAAGACCAAAAAGTCAACGTTACTGACTGACTTCAACCCTACCGATAATCTGAAGACCAAGCTCCATGCCAGAAGACCACCATCTCTGGAGGAGCTTGAGAGATTTGCTAAAGAAGAATGGGCTGAGATGGTTCAGGAGGACGTGTGTGAGACTGTCGTAAACTACAACAAACAACTGCAAGCTGTTATTTAGCAAAAAGGATACACAGCTGACTATAGCATCATGGGACTTAATGCATCATGGTAGTTTTTGTGGAATAATTTTTTGTCCAAATAACATAATCAGCCAAAGAAATAAAGCTACAATGTTTAGAAAAGCTGTGTTAAAAATCCCTCGCTCTGTTTAACAGCACTTGGAAAATGACATTTTCACAGGGGCCTAATGATCCTGTCTTCATCTGTACACATAAACATAAAAAATATGACAACTTAAATTAGATGGAAAAAGGTTCAAATACACACACAGCACACACGCATATCTATTGCACAGGGTGTGTTGAGTGGTGACAGCGCACAGTGTTATGCCTTTTCTATTGTATCAGTGTATATATTAGCTGTCCGTCTGTTCTTCCTGCATCTTAATCAGCTATAGGGCATTCCTTCCTGAAGTGTGTGAGTTCAAATATAGCACAAAGACACCAAACATCCCTCCCAGTCTTCTCCCCTTCCTTGTCCTTCACTTTAATTTGTCGAGTGTTTCACATCACACACATCACACTGGCATATTTCAAACTCCAGACACACGCTATATGAGAGTGGCTGAGTCAGCGCTACTGTGATGTAAGGAAGTAACATTTAGAGAACACACACTGAGTGTGTCTGTATACGTGCATGCTATAGGATGGTAATGTTGTGGGACCTACTATTGACGACGGGGGCGCTGCGGTCATTGACCTGTGTGACTTTCTTGAGCTTGGTTCCTTTCTGGATGTCGGCCAGCAGGGCATTCCTTCCACCTCCTCCTCCGCTAAACTGGAGCTTGGGGGGCTCTAATGGACACTGAAGAAAAACAGAGCTTTGAAATTTGAAGACATCACCTTTGATCACAATTTTCTCACAGCAGAAGATATGCAATTCATAAAAACTGAAACTTTAAGCACTAATGAGCTAAACTCTTACTATGCAGCTGAGGTGAGACCATTATGCAAAGGTACTGAGGTGTGAGAAGATGAAGAAAGTGTGGAAACAAAAAAAGAAGAGTGGACAGGATCACCTGTTTGTTTATGCAGATAGACGTAACTGCTGTATCCAGAATCTACTGAGCCATGTCTTTGCCCTGTTCGCTGGCTGCAGCAGCTCATTTAACAAGAGGACACTGCGAGCCCGCTGTGGTAACGTAACACTCTTTTGCCACTGATAGTCTGCTGTCTGGGTTGTGTGTGTCTAAGTCAGTGTGTGTGTGTGTACACTAGCTCAATCAATAATGCAAATGGGCTCCAGATGGTCGATGATCAGCAAGAAGGACACAATGAGTGTTTACAATTGCATAAGAGAGTTGCTGGAAGAGTCTTATACCTGTGGCAGGGCAGCACTGGGTGGCGGTGGGGGTGGCGGGGCTGCTGGTGGAGGCGGAGGGGGAGGAGGGGGAACCGGCATGCCTCGGCCTCAAATACCTGCAGAAGACAAAGCGCACTCTATTGCTGGAAACCGTGTATGCAGGGCTTCGAGGCTTTTTATTTGCTCTGCGTCAGAAGAGGCTACTGTGTAACCGGGTGCATTCGATGACCTGTCACCCTCTTCCCCTGAACAGGAAGAGCTTTCACCACCATACAGCACAAAACAGGAAACAGCAAAGCGCTCCATCCTCTCCAGAGAAATCTGACACATCTCCTCTTCTTCCCACAATGCCCCATGGCAGATTACTTTGGGCTAGAACAATGGAGAGTGTTGTGTGAACAGTAATGGACCCCTACCCTTTATTCGAGCCAGTGTCCAAAGGCATTTACTGCAGTAACTGCATGGAACTTCATGGAAAACAAATTAAGGAAAGTCCAGAGGAAACCACAACAGCGTCCCAACACACTGTTCTATTCTTTTATGTTTCAGGTTCTACTGAGTGTATAACTGTGCAAAGGAAGCTTTTAAGAGCTACTGGTTCAGTAATCAAAGCCCCGCTAAATGTCCACTACAACAGCCTTCCAGAAACAGCTTGTGTCCAGAGTCGTGTCACATGTTTCAGCTTCTACAGCTAGTAAATGGTCCACAGTGACAGTCGCCGACACGTCCACCCACCATCTTGACATCATGCATTTTTGATAAGCTGTCTTCCTCGGCTGACGGGCTGAAAACAGCCAGAGGTTTGTGCACAAACCTCAGGCTGAGGAATTTGCACATGCTCCTCTTCAGCAATTTAATAAAGCACACAACAGAACCGTTTTTTGTTGAACGCATCTCTCTTGTCATCTGCACTGGAGGACAGAGAACTAAGCACAATTACTTAAGTACACTATTTCAGTCCAAATTAAAACTTGTGTACTTTATTTGATGATTTAGGTTTTATGCAGTTCCCATACACTTTCCATCCATTGATCTCCAAATAGGGAGATTAAAGAAACAGAGGGATTGGGTGTGTTTGGATTGGTTTGGGAAAATTTGCTTACTTCTTATTCCATTTAAACTCCTCTTGTATTAGACAGGAAAAGCTGAAAACACAACTGTTTTCTGAGATCAGGAGAGTTTCACTTGTTGGAAATAGTTTTCAAACATGTAAACATATGATGACCTCACAGAATGATTCTTTGTTCTGGATTAAACAACTAAGCAGCGTAGAAAGTATGCTTAAATTACCTGAACTGCAAACCTTTAATGCCATAAAATGCTTAAGTAATTTATGCAAAGACAAGAGATATTAAAAACACTTTCAAGAAAGATTTTATGGCACAATACGTACTTTTAATTAAGTAATTTTATGCTAGCAAATACTTTTACTTGAGTATGTTTTTATAATATAAGTAAAGGATCTGAATCATGCTACTGGTTTTCTGTCTGTGTGCAGTTCATGCTTTCCCTCTTTGCAACTGGCAGGCTGTCCTCTGTTGCTATTTCTATCTTCATAACTGTGTCAAGCAGCCTCAGTGACACTGCCAGTTTAGCTCTCTAAAGGGGGGGAAGCTGGACACCGGTCAGCTGAGCTCTTCCAGAACAGGTGGGGCAGTGAGTGAGGTGAGTACACCTCTCACAGCAGTTGTTGCTTTTCTTTGTACCTCAAGAATGAGCTTGATATTCCTGAGAAAGAAGATCTGATATGACAGCTGCTGCAGCTAGGATTTTATTTCCATATTTTATAATCTTTACAAAAAAAACCCAACCAATTTGTGATAAGTCTTGACAAGGAATGGCTGATTTTGCAAACCCAGCCCAAGAATAACAGCCAGTATTAGCACAACACAGTGGTTTGAAGACATGTCCATATATGTTTTATTTATTTATATTTTTATATTATTCATTCATTTTTTTTATTTTTTTTTATTATTTAAATATTTATTTATTGCCTATAAAACTTCCAGTACATTTTTTAATGCAAAATATAACTGAAAGGACATTAACAAACGGTGGGTACACTTGATGCTCCATGCCTGTGCAGGGTTCTTGAATCAATGCAATTCATCCGCTATAAACATTTCTATCTGGACCTGCATTTTTAAACATTTCATTACAAACTTCTGTGTAAATAAAAACATCAAAACGTCCCATGCAAAAGTGCACTCATTAAAAAAATCGCCCTACCTTCAGAAAACGTCAGAACTTCACCTGTTTGCAGAGAGAGCGTCAGTGTGGTCCGTTAGCACAGTGCCCTCTTCATAGCGGGACACTTGTGAGAAAGTTCCCAGGTTATATTTAGTCGAATGAGGACACTTCTTTTCACACGCCTGGGTTTTCGGCGGCTGAACTCTGTGGTGCTCTTGCAAATATCTTTAAAAAGTTCCACAAACTTTATTTTGCTTAATTTTTGAGTCTATAGCGGAGACGCTGACGACACTGCAGCACAACAGCCCTGGCTGTTTTCGGTTTATTCTCTTGGGAGCGCAGCGCCTGAGGCGCACAGAGCAAAGCCACACCTTACCGCTCCACAGTCAACGAGAGAGAGAGAGGGGGGGGGGGGGGGTTCTTTGCTTCTT
>VOQK01026787.1:0-18082 GCA_015052645.1 Benitochromis conjunctus
CATTTCTGGAGACTGTAATGCAGATTATGCCAACTGGTTACCGGACTTCTGGCTCCAAAAGCCAAGGGAGTGAGAAATCTGAGGGTGCTATTTGTGATGGCAATGATAAAATTGGATGAATTTTATTTGTTGAAAGCAGGTGAAATTAAATCACATAGCTCACAAAGTATGTGAGTTGTGTATTTTTGTCCAAATCCTATAATGTAAAGCTGTTGCTTGACTGTTTAATATGTGCGGGGATTGACTATTCAATCTGGATAACCATGCATGATTTCCGATGAGATGGTTTCATCTCAAGTGTTGAAGTGTGCTCCAGGCAGTGATGTGTATTACCATACCAGACAGCAGGGCTGGGGGTGGATGTGCCAGAGATGCAGAGATGACAGGAAGTGAGCAATGCGAGACTGCTGCTTACTTGTTGAATCTCAATGCATGATACCTGATGAGATGATTTGGTCTCAAATGGGCACACAGCTGCACACTGCTTTTCAGCTTTTAGGAAAGACACTCAGATTATTACCTTGAAACCAACAAAGCAGACGTAGCTCAATAATCCTCTAAATAACTAGGAGGGAGTGCGTTTCACAGGGAAGATTGCACACCTAATATACCTGCATGCTCAACCCTGAAATTACGTTTCTATACAACTAAATCATTATCCCAAATTCATTTTACATGCAACGTAATCGCTTACTACATTATGCTCAGAGGCAATTCTTTTTCTAAATGGATGAGATGCATTTATGAACCAAACTGGCTTTGGAAGGAAATGGTTGACGTGGATGTAGGGTATGCAAACATTGGGCATTGCAACCAGACTCACAACTGTGAAAATGTGTAAGCAAGTAATTTTTTTATATTAAACTAGAAAGCAGCTTTTAGTAATTACTAGTTGTGAGTGCTTTACTACTACTGGGTACTACTGGTAGCTCAATAGGGTATATATGTAAGTTGCTAGCTAAAGTAATTAACAGTCTGATCACATTAATGTGGGAAAGCTTCTTTATCAAACAATTTTACTGTTACAATTTAGTGGAGAACTCCAATTTCAAGGAGACAGAATAATTTCTGCACTTCTATAGAGTGACTGCCACAAACTGTATTTGCTGCTCACCGGCAACTGGATCGAAAGAATTGGAGCAATGTGTTTTTATTTTACTCACATGCTTACTACAAGTGTAGCAGAAAATGCAGTGTTGTGATGGTGATGTCTGGTGTAAGTCCAAGTCATGAAAATCAAAGGTTTATTGGCTGAACCTGGCACCCTCAGCTCTACATCAGTTTTATTTTCCTTTTCTGTCTGCCTTTATTTTTTCTATTTGCACATTTTGAAAAAGATAAAATAAATAAACGAATTGAATGAAATACAAAATCTAACCTTTCTCATGATGGCAAAGATATTGGACGAGAACTGTGCAGTAAGTTTTATTTCTAACCGTTTATATGCTCACAGATGAAAGTTACATTTACAATGAGTGCAAGCACATTTTTCTTGTCTTTTTCATTTCTGTAAAATTAGGTATTTTACATTGATGGGCAGAGTAGCTCAAATAAGAACAGCACCCACACCAAACCAGGAGAAAATCTGAGGAAAAGAGAAACATTAATTGCTGAGAGGAAGGCAATGCTCTTACAAAGAGACTGTCTTTGAGCCAAAGCCTGAATGAACATCTGCATTGCCTTTTCAAGATGAAAATGTACTCCAAAATGAGAAGGGACTGAGGAAAGATGTAGGTGCAGCTCATTTTCTTTTAACTCATATTCTGGCTACTGTTTAGTCATTTAGGCTGAAATACTCCTGTTTACTCCGAGCCAGCAACTTTAGTGATTTTACAACTACAGTAAAACTGAAGTATCATTTTATGGAGTTATTTAGATACACTTGTTTAGGCTGTAAAATATATCAGGTTTGTGTTTATATCACTAAATTGATAGTATATGCTGTTTATAGTTTCAATAATTGTGCTTAAAATCTTTTGGCATATGTTTGCATCTGTTAATCTTAATTATAATTGTAGAAATCTCAAGTAGAGACAAAGCTGCACGTTTAAATTTTGAGGTCATGAACATGTGTAGAGTGTTGGAATCAAATCCCTTTCCTGTATCTGATTAAGTAAGCAAGTAAAGTTGATTTACATATACAGCACTTTTCCCTGACATGAAATCACAAAGCGCTGCAAAACAAAATGACAGACTATAAAGGACAAACAGCAAGTGTTTGCAAATGTTGCATTCATAAATGTGAATTGTAGAGTTCTCAGTTTTATAAAGCAAGAGTCCACAAGAGCAAAGTCCATATTAAGAGGAGGCGTAAGTCACTCAATCACAGTCATTCTCTTAAGAGACTAAGGCTACGTCTAAACTAATCCAGATCAATTTGAAAACAGCGTTTTCGTCTAAAAACGCTCCACATCCACACTATCGTTTTCGAAGAGTTGTTCATCCACACTGAAACGACTGAAAACGCTTACGTTCCTGTACTGCGCATGAAAGCTCCGTTTTCCTTGACCAAAAACGCCGTCTCAGTGTGGGCGGGAGGCCAAAACGGAGAGAAAAAGTGTGGACATGGCCTAAATGTTAAATCCCACACAGGATAAATCCTTTTCTGCTTGTTTTTTCATTTGCAATTTCTTTCTATTGCTTTTACACTTTAGAGCAAACTGCATTTTTATTTGTTTTATGATTTTAGATTCATTCACTGTCTGATTAGGTTTAATTAGATTAGCTTGATTGGATTAAACTTTCAAACCTCAAATTCCATGGAAAAATTGTATTTGTTTAGAAGTGATAAGGGGGAAAAAATAGACATATATGCCTCATTTAATAATTATTTCTATTTCCCTTGGAAAAATCTTAATGCATAATAACCAAAGCCATAGCCAGCACAAGGCAGCAAAAGTCCAAACTAAACTGAAGGCACCTGAAAGTGAAGTCATAAGTAGTTCACTTGTAAATATGTTGAATGTTAACGGCAGGTATATCCAGCACACTTGTGGACATAATGAGAGAAAGTATTCACATCAATTACAAAAGTGAATGCCTTCTTTAAAGGGCCGAATGATGGATGTCTACACTATACATCCAGTCCATATCCAGTATTTGCCTACATGCTTTTGCTCAGTCAGTGTTTGTGTCGCACGGTTGCAAATGTTACGGTGATAAATTGTGCCCTATTAGCAGAATGAGATTTTCTGTTCAGTGATGCTAATAGTTATACATACTGATATTACATTCAAATGTTCAGTGATTATTGTGGTAATTTATTGAACAACACCAATGTTAACACTTTAATATCTTAAAATTACAAGAGTAATGAAAACAAACCAGAGTCATGTGAATAATTTACAGCTTCTGCACTCTCTGCGCATCCCTACTGTACGGTTTGTGGTATTTGTGTGTCCCTGATGTGTGACTTTTTCCCAACACTTTGTACTTGCCGATTAATGAGGGATTCATGGCAGAGCGTTTATGTCCTCTTAAGATCTTTTCTATTCAGACTGTAGGATTGGGGGCAACCTATGCAGACATGCTTGTGTGCAGTTCTCCGATAAGACATCGGTGGAACAATGACGATGCTGTGCATTGGTGGAATGCAGCAAAGCTCACAACAAAAAGGAGAAGAAATTAATCAGAGATTAAAAAAAACTTCAAAAAGAAGCAGGATGAGAAGCACAAAAAGGTTTTTTGTTTTTAACACTCTATTTAACTGATTTTGGACTTCACAGCTGGCTAAAGGACCAAGAACAACATAAATATGTGTCCTATAGACCTGTTGCACATATTCGTGATAGTGCCCCCTGGTGACAGTAAACAGCTACTACATGGAGATCTGCAAAGCTGTGCTTGGGCTCCTCAAAGAACCAACACACAACATTGCCTGTCCCCTAAGGCAGCACTTTAAGATGTCTTTGCATTTGATTCTGAGGGTTCATTGAAAACCATAAAGTCCTTTTCTAAAAGCTGGGACAACTGAGGAAAACTCACAGGAGGAATAAACAGGATAATTTTCAACGTACTCCTGTGTGAAAAATTCTGTGCATTATGCAGCCCATGAAAGAAAATAATGGCATACAGTGTAATGCGCAAACAAAACCATAACCCACAAAACAAATGAGAAGCAAATAATGCTATTTAAATGTGCCGGTGTGTAGGATAATTTCTTCACCAACCGAGTGAAAAATAGCGCACAAAACTAAACTAAAAAAGAATAAACAAAACAAATGAACTAACAAATGAATGACCACGGCTCTTATTGAATGTTCAGCTGAGCAGTCATAACAGATTAATTGGTACTTTCTCACTCAAGAAAGCCAGCAAGGGCATGCAGGTTTCAGTCAGCAGCTCCGATCAGTCAGCCAGACAATGCGGGAGTGCATGGTTGGCGAGCGAAAGGTGGACAGCATTAATTGCAAAACAGCAAGCAAAACAAACAATATGTTTTTCATCTATTTTTCCTTTTACTGAGCAGGAAACTCACATTAAAGTGGATTAAAAAGGTGACAGAAAGACACAGAGAACAAAAGCAACATTGAGACTGGACGATACATATATTAATTTACCTTCATTTTAGTAGAAAGCACTTCAATAATAACAGCGGCCATAGGCACCGTGTGTTTTTTCAAAGCCATGTCACAGCTGATTTTTACACGTTACAGACTCCCATGTTTCAGCATAACACCTTTGTGTAACGCTACTAGCAGCTGGTGAGGTGCTAGCACCGGTAGCAGCACACCAAAGAACATAAATAATATAAAAGATAGATGTAAACATGATTGCAAGCTAAAACTACATGCACATACCTGCTAATTAGGTCACAGTAATGGAAAACTAAATTACTAGTTACTTGTTGCTACTTGCATCAAACCTAGCATAAAACTTGATGAGCTAGTGTTAACCATGAAGACAACAGCTTCCCCAGTGACATGTGAAACATTCAGTAGTTTCACTAATTTAGATTAATACAAATATTAAGATTAATACAAAGATGATAGCATTTGTATTAAGTATTTTCACAGAATAACTCGCACTGGTCACAACAGTCATTGTGTTTTAGAAAATCTAAATTAGGTAGTTACTGCCAAGATATGCGCCAACTCTTAAGCCAAACAACAGCCTGCCATGTGTTCTTCTACAGTGTCACAGACAAATTATCTTTTAATTCCCGTCCTCATTCTGGAACCACCACGAGAGTCTGCAGCAGAAATATCCCACATTGCAGGTTTGGAGCCAGACTGTGTGTAACAATTCTGTAGGCAACAGATTGGTCAGAAGATGGAAAGTTCGCCGTCTTATTTCATGTAGTGAACCTGTAAAAAAAAAAGATGCTTTTACTGCACAGGTTGTCAAAGTGAGCATGGTTAACAAAATGATGGTAACATGTATTAACATTAATTTCCAGCTTTAGAACATTTCAATTAGCAATAGTTATGATGGATGGATTACAACAAATAAGTTGGGACCTGACCACAGGAATATGGCGTTTTTATAAAGAAAGTTTGTAATAGTGGGATTTACAAAGACCGTACTCTAATTTCTAGCTAATGCATACAATAGTTTCAGAATCAGTTATCCACACTGATGGCAATCACATCCATTTTTGCCTCTAAGTAACAGCCAAAATAGTGTAACGTCAAATTATGGTGTTTAAAAAAATTAGCATGTCTCTATTGTGTGGCAGGGGGTTAGAGGGGGGCGTAATTTAGTCGGCTGAGCTGATTCATTTTTGAAAGATGACTCTAGGCCCCTCAAGAGGAAGGAAGCCAGGGTGTATAAGTGATATCTGCTCCATGGTTAATTCAGTGCGATTTTCCAAGCACAAGGTCACTCATTGTCAGTATCTGACAGAGGCCCATTCAGAAGAATGAGATGAGCTCAGAGAGCTTTCTCATTTTGAGGCTGCAGCTCTCGATTCATAATTATCTGTATGGCGCAGGCCTGCGTGACATTGTCAAGGAATACAAAGCTGTAATCTCTGCTTAGTTCTCCTGTAATGAATTAATGCCAATGGCGGTGAAACCGCAATGTATCAAAGGCAAAGATAGATTTCATTTTAGAGCGTTATCAGTGGTTCTATCATGGGAATGGCTCCAGAAACATTGACTATTTAGAGTGAAATGACCTTTTCACCAGTAAGGTCATGTGTCTGGTGAAGACTCAACCTTTCTTTCAAACACGCAGGAGCACTGTCAGATTCTGTCAAAATGTTAAAAGGTTTTACATTCCCAGAATGATGATGAGTTTACTGCAGATAACAGATATGCATAACCACACTGTTTGCAAATAAACTTTTCACTTACAGTTTGATGGGCCTATAACCTGTTCCAGGCGTAACCAACCCACTGACAGCCCTTGTGTGACTATTATTGGACGAGATGTTAAGGGGATGGATGGATGGATGTTCTGCCAGTGTAATAACTGGGGGTGATTTTAATTCTTTAAGCTTTTAAGTCAGTAAAGCTAAACTAACGCTGTTTTGTTTTGTCATAAAGCCAGAATCTATGACTCTTTTTATTTGACAAGGAAGAAAATCATTTACAAACATCTTATGTTTCAAAGTATTTTAAAAATCATCTACAGGTAATGCAAATTTCAAACTGACAGTTTTACATAATTGTCACACTTGCATGTTTCAGACCATCAAACATATTTTGATGCCAGACAAGATGACCAAAATAAATCAGGATGTATTAAGGGAAAAAGGCGATCCCAAACCGCTTGGCCAATAGTTCATCAACAACTCATCCAGGAGGTCACAATTGAACCCAGAACAACATCGAATGAACTGCAGGCCTCACTTGTCTCAGTCAATGTCAGTGTTCATAATTCAACAATAAGAAAGAGACCCAGCACAAATGGCATCCATGGGAGAGTTCAAGGAGAAATCACTGCTGACCAAAAAGAACGCAAAGACTCGTCTCACGTTTGACAAAAAATATCTTCATCAAGACTGTTTGGGAAAATATTCTATGGACTGATGATACAAAAGTTAAGGACAGTTACATCTGGCATAAGACATACACAGCATTTCATGAAAAGAGCATACCAACAGTCAAACACGGTGGAGGAAGTGTGTAGTCTGGGGCTGCTTTGCTGCTTCAGGACCTGGACGACTTGCTGTAATCAGTGAAATCATGAATGCTGCTCTTTACCAGAAAATCCTGAAGGAGGATGTCTGGAAATCAATTCGTGCTCTGACACTCAAACACACTTGGATTATGCAACAGGTCAATGATCCAAAACCCCTCCAAAAGTCCACCTCTGAATGGGTAAAAAAAAAATGGTTTTGGCATGGCTTTTGTCAAAGTCCAGACAATATCACATTGAGATGCTTTGGCGTGACCTTAAACACACTCTTCATGCTTGAAAACTCTCCACTGTGGCTGAATTAAAATAATTCTTAAAGAAGAGTGGGCAAAAATCCCTCCACAGCGATGTGTGAAACACTCATTGCCAGTTATCACAAACACTTGATTGCAGTTCTTGCTGCTAAGGGTGGCACAACTAGTTATTACGTTTATTACTTTTTCGCATAGGGCCAGCTGAGATGGCTTTTTTCCCCTTAATAAATGAAATTATCATTTAGAAAAGGATTTTGTATTTACACTGAGGCATGTCAGGGAAAAGCCTTTATTTATCAAGGAAGGACATTAGAGAAAAAAAGCAGTTTGCCAATGAACATTCAAGCGGGCGGATATCAAACCGTTATGGAGGCCCCACTGCAGGTTGGTGACCGGGAAAAAATAATTAGTTCTGCATCATATCAAAGAATGCTTAAAGACGTATCAGTGTCAGGGTCATCAATAATACTCCCATACTGGAACGCACTGTATTGTTTACAGCTGCTGTTAGCCACAAAGGTCCACACCTCCGTATTTCTGCAGGAGATTTACCACTTCACACTTACTCTGTGCTTAGTAGAGCCAAACAAGTGAGCAGCGTATAGAGCAAGAGCTTGTCTTTCATTACTGTAACACTTAGCACTAAAAAGAAAACAGAAAAGAGATATTAAGTAGCACAGCTGCACAGTTAAGTACATCCAGTGATGAGCAAAAATGTGCATCATCCCACCAGAATGCGAGTGAATCTAATTGAAAAATAGCTTTTAAATATCAAGGTCCTCAAACGTGTTTTTGACTTCGCTGTGATGTGCGTGCATGATGGAGGATGACAGCGAACATCTCTGAAGCATATTAGCAGCCTTAGTGATTACTGAATAAAACACACAACCTTTTAATTCTTTCCAGGGATTGCTGTTCAGTTATAGCTCATTAAAAGAACATATTGGCTCCAGCGTCTTTCCTCATTACTTTAAATCATTAAATTAGGTCATTTCATTCAAGACAAAACATGAGACCTTGGGTTTGACAGCACTCGGGGATATCAAATGCATTGTAAACTATGCTTCAACTGTTTTATTGATAGCTGACTATTACCAGACAGTGGAGGACGTGACGGCTGACACTCCCCTCCTCCTACTTCTCCTTTGTTTTGAAGACTCATTTGATGCGTAGGTCATCATATAGGTGTAAATATTATATAGAAAACAAATGTTGACTTGGCAGTATGAGGGTTTTTTTCCTGTCTGAGACCTGTTTTCAAGTTTTATTATTGTTAGGTTTAGCGGGAATGACATATATATCAGTAAAAGACTAAAATTATACTACAAATTGTCACTGTTTATGAAGAAACGGCTTTCAATTACACTTAAATTACACTGCAAAATTGGAAGGAAATGTAAAAACCGACTTCATGTAAACAAGCTTCTGTCCAATCCTTGGGTTTCTGCTTTCAGAACATCCATTTGAACCAATTAAAAGAAATAAAATTGAGACACATGAATGAGTTAACATCAACTGTATGTAACACTAATGCAAAGACTAAACACACTTTGATATTTTAGAAATGTATGTTAAGATCGTAGCAGATTGTCATGTGTTTTGAGTTTTGGGATCTTTCTCTGGTTTTGTATTTTGTATTATTCTTGGTTTTGATGGTTCTGTGTTCTGGGTAGTTGGCATTCTAGCTTTTTGTTATGGTGTTATGGTTATGGTCCGGTTATCTGTGCATTTAGTTAATGAGAGGTTGTTTATGCACTTTTTGTATTCTTACTCTCTTCCTTCTCTGGTTTCCATGTTTTGTCTTCTGTCTGCATCAAGGTTGTAGTCCAGGTCTTAAGTGTTACTCATTTCCTGTTTTTGTTTATGGGTTGTTTTTTTTTGTCACTGTCCTTCTCTGTTTCTTGTGACTAGTTTAACTTCCTCCCCAGTTATCTGTAATTAGTGTCAGCTGTGTTCACACCTGTTGCTCGTCAGCCTGGTGGTATATGTCCCAATTCAGGGGCTGCATCCTTCGGAGGACACATTTGAAGGGCGATTACGTCACAGCCAGGCGACGAAGGCTGTCCCAATTCTAAGGCTGTTCCAAATGCGTCCTTCATTTCCCCGGATTTGAAGGATGGGTCGTCTTCGTCGGAGCACATCAACCCAGCAGCTTGATCGCTGGTCGGTTGGTCAAGGTTCACTAGAGCCGGTGAGAACAGCGGACACCCGGCACATCGTTTTCAAACCTCCCACGGTCTTTCGCTACGCAGGTTATGATATATGAGTCAGTTAGATAACTTAAAAATGTTATTGTTTGCCGTTTTTCAGTGTTTTATTTGTTCCTGAGTAAATCGGCTTGGCTGAGATTAAGTTATAGTTTTCATATAGCTGAAAAAACGTCAAACAGAAAACTGAGATGGTAGCAAATTTACTCCAATGTCGTGTTATATATTAGCGAGCAAGGAGCAGACAGCTGAGTTTATTAAACTTCACCGAGACAGCTGGTGATGCAAATCTGAAGGCGAGACTGTCCCATTTCACAGCCTCACACTTTCGGCCTTCTCGGTCTTCAAAGGACCACGTAGACCGCGAAGGCCGGGTCCTCCGAAGGATGCAGCTCCTGAATTGGGACATAGCTAATTGTTTCAGTAGCCCTTTGTCGTGTTCTTGCTCTTGCTGTGTGTCCTGCGTGTTTTGCGTTTCTTCCATGTTGCAGGTTAGTAAGTTCCTGTTTTTTGTCTAGTCTGAGTTTTTTGTATTTTCTATTTTGTTCCCTTAAGTTTAGCAGTAAAGCCGCTTTTTAGGTTATCTCTCATGTCTGAGTCCTATTTCTTGGGTCTTACTCCTGCATGTCACACAGCGAACCTTGAAATGTTTTCAGCCTCTTACTAATAAATAAATAAATATGTTCATCTTTTTTTAATTTCTTAACATAAGCCAGTCAGACCCAGAAAGTTAAAGACGCACCTCACAAGCAACGGTATAGCATCTAAATGCATATATCTATCACTAAGATCATTACAGTATACCACACAAGTTAGTTAAATATCAGGGATATTAATCTGCCCGGTTAGGAAGCGTGAACCATTGTGACTTCGTTTCACATCCAATGAAAGTGACAAGTGGAACAGCAGTAATAAGACAACCCCCAAAAGGGGTTTTGCAGTTGGTGGCCACAGACTCTTCCTCTTATCTTTCCTTACAGACTTTTCTTTAGTCTTGCTTTTTCTCAGTGCCCTTGTCACTGCTGATAGCATGAGATGATACTTGCTAGTTCAGGTTGCACAGATAGACCCTCTACATATGTCCTTATTTGATGTGGACAGAAGGTTTGCTGTGCTCCCAGCACAGTCTGGAGATGGGCCATAACACAAGGAGAGCAGAACAGGGCTGTGGAAGACCTTCAAATAAACAGCAGGATCGGTATCTGCTCCTTTGGGCAAGAAGGGGCACTGCCAAAGCCCTATAAAATGACCTCCAAAGGGCTACTCATGTATCTGCATCTGACTAAACTGTTAATGATTGTGGTATGAGGGCTAATGGGCTGCCTGGTCCACCAGTGGCCCCCTGTTTTCTTTAAAAATGACCATCATCAGTGACATCATCCAGCATGACCGGTTTAGCTCTGGGGTCAGTCATGACTTAGGGAGACAAATCTAAACTCCACTTGCGAGACTGCTCTTTGGCACCAGGATAAATTCCTCAGACCCACTGTCAGACCTTATACTGGTGCAGTGGACCCTGGGTTTCTTGTGATAATGTCTTGCCCCGTGTGGCCTTAGTATGAAGGCAGTTCCTGGATGTCAAAGGCATGGATGCCATTGACTGGCCCTTATGTTTGCCAGACCTAAGTCCAACTGAGAACCACTGGAACATTAGGTATTGCTGCATATGATGCTGCAAAATAGCACCACAGATTATCCAACGGCTCACTGATGCCCTGATCCATATGTGAGAGGAGATCCCCCAGGACCTCATCCACCATCCCATCAGAAGCATGCGTGTTAAAAACTATAGAGGTACGTGGGGGTCATAAACATTACTGAAGAAAGACATTATGGTGCAAGTTTGATCAGCCTGTTTTTTATTTTTTTACAAAGGTTCAGTGATAAATGATATCCAATGACCATTGTTATTATTAGTTTGTTTTCAGTGAATAACGCAGTGTATGTCTGAACTTGGATATTTAAATCATCAAGATCTGACATGTGATTTAAGTGCTCCCTTTGTGTTTTTTTAAGCATTGTATATTAATTGAAGATCATCATTTTATTCCCTGTTAGTGAGGCTGAAAAGTCCTTCCATTAATATTTAAAACACACAATAATACATAAATACATAAAAGTATCTCATTCTCCAAAGCCACACTGGATACTCATTTTTTGTTTGTTTGTTTACTAGTTTTTTTCGCTTACAAGGCAATTCAGAATTGCAGCACTGAGCTCGGATACCTTCCTATATATCAAAACCTTCAGGCCTTCATTTTAAACCACACTCCTGATGTATAATTCATATGGGAAGATGTTCAAGGGACATAACACTGGTAATTAAGTTGTGAAAATGACAAGGTCATTAACAAAGTTTATATGGTAATGTAGTGCCCCAAAAGGAGATGGGCAGCAAGACCTGCCGTGTTGTGGATGCTGACCTCAGCAGGCTACCCAACAGGGGCTGACGAGGCTTCCAGCCTTGCGCTAGTAAGGGAAATGTTAAACAGCAGTATTTACATAGGCACCACCTAACCATGAGGGCTTAGACTGTGATCTTGAACTTATTTGCTGAAATTATATGCTATTTTTTATGGTTTATTTCTTTAAAAATTCAGCCATTTCACTGTTTTCTTTTATTTCCTCCTCTGTTTGTCCTGTATTGTCTGCCACTTTCAGCCATGTGAAAAAATAGTTTACTGGATTAAGAGACTGCTTTCTTCAAGGGTATACTTTCTGAAATGTCATATTCTACCAAACAAGAACCCTGTTTGTCTGTGTGCACCAAAAAAAGATCCTGTTTCATGTTGTTTAGGGTCAGAAAGACACGGGGATGTCCACACGGCAAACAATGGCCCATTGTTCAAACAAAACTCAATATAGACAAGGAAGGCATTGTAGCATCACAGCTCCGGGGTGACTCAGTGCCCCTCGATGTTGATGATTACACCCTTAATTCACATTGTTCCCCTCATCCTTTTCCTACGTCCTGGCACTCATGGCCTTACTTTGACAAATCTGAAGCAACAGAGGGGCGACAGAAGAGCAGATACTGCAGTTAAGTGGATGTAAGTCAACCTGCCAATGAAGGGTGCTCCTTAATTGCAGCACTTGTGAAACAAATCAACATAAATGGCCCTGGAAATGTGGCCTCGAAAGGCAAAGCGGCGTCATCGAATCACACGTCTAAACACAGGATTAACAGATGAGGGGTCTGATCTGTGCAAGATCTCATTTGATGCAAAAATATGAAGAAGTTGGTCTTCGGCTCACATGCCGTAATTTAATTTTCCTTGTTAATTCCTTTTCTTCAGGCATGCATATCATTCTGGGGTTTGCCTGTTTTGTTTTTATTATTTTGCTTTGTTTTTTTACTCCCCTGTGTTTTCCTGTCTTTCTGTTTTCTATCTGTGTAACATGTAGCGTGGCCAGAGTGAAAATACATGTGTTGCTAGACAAGCCTTGCTAAAAGGCAGTTTTATCTATTCCAGCAATTGTTTTCAGTTAATGTAACAAAATGAGACAATAATGAAGACTAATGGCTTACCTCATTTTGTTAAATATGAAATTCATTTTGATTACTCTCCTGCTTTGCAAAGATTTTCTAATCCCTCTAAATTTGCCATCGTCTGTAATATTTGTAATAATGAAAATATCAGTCAAAGTCCACACCTTGTTGCATGAAGTGGTTTAAGTATGAATTATACCACTTCTTAAATTGATTCACATGGTGAAGAAAAACATCAAATGTTATCAAAAAGGTTTTATTTCCTGTTATCTCATTTGTGGCATTTTACATGTCCGCGTTGCAGTTTGCAGATATACCGTCAAACTGAGCACTTGAAGACACATGGGCACTTTAAAAAGAAATCCAAACTGCAGAGAAATTACAAAAAAGACATTTTGCTTTGTTGACTCAAGTACATTGGCGAAAAATTCTTTGGCACAGTCTTTGATCACGACCATCTTTTCACACTCTTCTACTGAATGCTAATTACTGGTATTACCTTTGTCTGATTTGAAGCTAAAGCCTCCCTAATCCCAGCTTTCCTTCTGACAAGCTCTACACAACAGAGAGAGAGTATTACAGAGCAATAGAGTAAGATGTATGTGGAGGGAGACAGAGAGGGAAGCTTGTAAATGTGTCCATCACACACGCATTGATACATCTATGTCTGTGAGGACCCTGGATAACATTACAATTCTTAGCCCTTTAACCCAACTTTAACCACCATAACTAATTGCTTAACCACAACCTTAATTTAACTCAAATGAAGTCTTAAACCTTAAGCAATGTCTTTTAATGAGGATTTCTGAGGTAACACTCAAATAAATCCTCACACACACATATAAAAATATATAGTATGTATATATGCATATACAACGTTTTGCCCAGAGGCTACAAATTCATCAAGTGAATTGACTGTAGACCAAAATAATAATCCTGTGTCTGTGATACTATTTGTGAACTACAAATGATACTACATGAAAAATAAACGACACCAGAGACAGGATTAGTCCACAATCTTTTATTTCACTAATTGCTACTATGTTTTTGTGCAGTTGTCAGTGTTGTGCAGCTTTGTCAGTCAATCATAATATATGCGTAAAAACACCATAGCAGTTACTGGTAAACGAGCATGATAAATTAGCGGGCAGTGATTTCATGTGCAGTCATGTGAAAAACAAAGTACATCCTTACTCTTTCCATTGGAATTAAGAGGGTAAGTGGCAGCCAGGTGCTTCTAATCAGATGCACTTGATTAACTGATCATCATCAAGTGTGAGCGCGTCGTAAAAGCAGAAGTTTTGGCAGACTGCTGGTCTGGAGCATTCAGGTGTGTTAATACAAATGTCACAATTTTCCCAGGAGTGGATGACCCAGCAAACTCACCGTAAGATCAGCCCCTGCAATGCTCAGAGAAACTGCAAAAAAAAAACACAAAAAAAAAGACCCAAACAGCTACATCTCAGACTCTACAGGTCTCAGTTAGCATGTTAAATATTAAAGTTCATGACAGTGCAATTAGAAAATGACTGAACAATTATGGCTTCTTTGGATGGATTGCCTGTAAAAAGCCTCTTCTCTCTAAAAAGAAGATGGCATCTGAAAAAAACCACAAGACTCCGGAAACAATGTCCTCTGCATACCAAAGAGTCAGGTGTACGGCTGTCTGTGGTTTGGCTGACATTGGGTCATACAATACCACAATAATCAGCAAAGTATAGCAGCAAATTTTCAACAGAGGGGCGACAGAAGAGCAGATAGAAGAAACCATCCACCTTAGTGGCACCTTAGCAGTACTGGTCCCTTTGTTTGTCAGCACCCTTCCCTTGCTGCATAAACGCACACCCTGTTGGTGACGCAAGGCCATTCTGTCCCAAATTGATGTTGTGTAAGGTTTGTCTAGCACAACATGTCTGCCAACAAAGAAAGTTAAAATTGGACTTTGCCTTTAACACAGGTGCTTTCTAAACAGGTGAGTCGTAAAGACATGCTATAAACACTACGAGTGACTGTTACAGGAGTTGTGCTTATGGCTGGTTTTGGGATGTATTTAGACAATTAAACCGCTTGGTTGGAGGCATAATATCATTTAACTCCCACTTTTATTCCTGACATCATTATTTACATAGCCATGAGAGGCCATAGACAGAAAAATGGAAGCATATGTCAAGGGAAGTTTAAGCAAACGGTGCTGTTGTTTTATTTATGAAGCCGGTTTTGTCTTGCACATCAGCAGATAAAACATGAACCAAACTGTTAGTGTTTTAGCAACTGAAATTATGTGCATTTTTCTGGTCATAACTGTATCAAATTTACACATGATTACTGATTTTTTTTAGTACAACTGTGTGATAACTTTGGTTTAGGGTTAATAATACGAATACAGGCTAATAAAACAAGACAAATGTATTATACATGTATAAATGAAATTGCCATAAATGTTTTGTGTTGTCAGAAAAGAGGAATAAATTAATCAGGAATCAAAAAGAAACAAATGCTGTTTCACAAATGCTATTTTAATGATTTAAAATTAGTATTCTCAGTGGGCATATCTGGAAAACATTAGAATAACAATAAGAAAACATAAAATGTCCATTTGGCATTTTTATATCAGCATGGTAACTTGCTAACAAGAAAGTGGTAATAATGCAAAAAATTGGGATTAAAACAATTGTTTTTTGATGACATTAATCGGCAAAAAGAAGTCATAAAAAATGATGTTATAGCACGACAAATTGTAATAATCCCGATATTACAATGTTGAAATGAATTCTCCCTCATGTTTTGACCAAGCCTTTTTCTAACAGTAATGCTGATATGATTATTATTTTCAATTCTTCAAATGTTCGTTCGTTGTGGACACACTTGCGTTAGTAAATAACTTGAAGTCATCTTATCTGTATGAGAGAGAGAGAGAGAGAGAGAGAGAGAGAGAGAGAGAGAGAGAGAGAGAATGACTTCATCAGTCTCTCACATTGTTGTGGAGCCAACTCTTCTTTACAACATTGCTTCAGTTCATTGAGGTTTAATGCCATTCATTTACAGTTAGGTTCATATATATTTTGACACTGACACAAGTTTTGTTTTTTGACTGAAACACATTCCAGTTATAGTTATGTAATGGACATGGACATATTGTGTAGACTCTCAGCTTTCTTTCGACGGTATCCACATTCAAATTGGATCGATTGATGAAGGGTTTAGGAGTCTCAGCTCCTTAACATGTGCCACCCTCTTTTTAAAGGGACCAAAAGTAATTAGACAGTTGACTCAAAGGCTGTGATATGGGCAGGTGTGGTCAATTCCTTCGTCATGTAATTATCAATTAAGCAGATAAAAGGCTTGGGATTGATCTGAGGTGTGCTGCTTGCATTTGGAAGATTTTGCTACGAACAGACAACATTTGGTGAAAGGAGCTCTCCATACAGGTGAAACAAGCCATCCTTAAGCTGCAAAAACAGAAAAAAAAAGCATCAGAGAAATTGCTGTAATAGTAGGCAAAATCTACAGTTTGGTACATCCAGAGAAAGAAAGAAATCACTGGTGAGCTCAACGCAAAAAGACCTGGACATCCATGGAAGACAACAGTGGTTGATGATCGCAGAATCATTTCCATGGTGAAGAGAAACCTGTTCACAATGGCCAGCCAAGTGAACAACACTCTCCAGGAGGTAGGCGTATCAATATCCAAGTCTACCGTAAAGAGAAGACTGCATGAAAGTAAATTCAGAGGGTTCACTGCAAGGTGCAAGCCACTCATAAGCCTCAAGAATAGAAAGGCTAGATTGGACTTGAAAAAAATAAAAAAACATCTAAAAAAGCCAGCACACTCCTAGAAAAACATTATTTGGACAGATGAAAGCAATATCTACCTCTACCAGAATGATGGCAAGAAAAAAGACGAAAAATGACTGGAGAAGGTGTGAAACAGTTCATGATCCAAAGCATACCACATCATCTGTAAAACACTGCAGAGGCAGTGTGATGGCTTGGGCGTGCATGGCTGCCAGTGGCACTGGGACACTAGTGTTTATTGATGATGTGACACAGGACAGAAGCAGCCGAATGAATTGTGAGGTGTTTAAAGAAATACTGTCCGCTCAAATCCAGCTAAATGCAGTCAAATTGGTCGGGCAGCGTTTCATAATACAGATGGACAATGACCCAAAACATACAGTCAAAGTGACCCAGGAGTTTATTAAAGCAAAGGAGTGGAATATTCTTGAATGGCTAAGTCGCTTAATCTTAATGTTTGTGCTGATATGCTGTTTAGTTTTTCCAAACATGGTTCATTATGGCTGAAGATCTCCACCACATTGCCACTTTGTCTGTTTAAACAAGCCTTTTTCTAATTGTACTTCATGAACTTTGACATTTAACATGCTAACTGAGGCCTGTACAGCCTGAGATGTAGCTTTTGGGGGTTTTTTTGCAGTTTGACTGAGGATTGCATGGACCGACCTTGGAGTGGGCTTGCTGAGACATCCACTCGTGGGATGGTTGGTAACTGTATTGAATGTTTAAACTTGTGAATAATCTTTCTCACTGTAAAATGATTGCCTTCAAATTATTTAGAAATTGTCTTATAATGTTTCCCAGACTGATGGACAGCAACAATTGCTTCTTTAAAATCATTGCTGATGTTTTTCCTCCTTGGCAATGTGTGAACACACGTTTGAATACTCCAGATATGATTAGCATATAATTATGAGCACCTAGCTATATTTTAGCTTAAGTTTTGTTAAATAAATAATTATACGGTGTAATATGAGTGCAGGAATAATAGGTTAATACCATCCAGAGCAAATGCAAGTCCCTTGAGACTTAGGCAAACATCATAAGAGCTGGGTGAGAAGTCAAGAAAATTCCCTGCATGGTAAATTAAACAGAAACAAACAAAAGATCATTGCTCATAAGTATTAGTCTTACTATTATAAGTTATTAACAAAACCATTAGAGCATTTTAAGAAATCTATTTAGATTAAAAAAAAAAAAAAAAAAAAAAAAAAAAAAAAAAAAAAAAAAAAAAAAAAAAAAAAAATTTTTTT
>VOQK01026788.1:5221-17458 GCA_015052645.1 Benitochromis conjunctus
TAGATGTGCATGGAAAAATAGGTCAGCAGATCCATGCTTACACTGCAAATCATGCATGATGTTGCAGTGTAAGCATGGATCTGCTGACCTATTTTTCCATGCACATCTATGTAAAATACTATATACAGTGTTATACAGAGTTGGAACTAGGATTAAGATCATCTATATATAAATATCATCTATATCTACATTATTTCCCCTATATGTACTAGAAAGTTTGCCAACATAAATGCTAAATTAAATTACTGCATTAAGTGCTATAGCATTAACGTATACCTATGTATGCAATACACATGCAGTAAGTAAGAGTTGACAAATACAATAGAAATGACTGATTAGCTCAAACGAATGATACTAATAAATCAAGCTTAGCATTACTTCAAGCTGACCACAAAGTCGGTCTAAGCTGTCCTCCCAGCGTATCGGATCATTTCAGTGCCAGCTAACATCAGTTGATTGCTGCCTTGATGCCTTTCTGAATCCAAATTCTGCCATATAGAGGTATTACACGTTACACTTACACAAGTATGTAAGTTGTCAGGCCACAGGAATAGACAGACTTTACGCCCTGGTGAGTAAATTTAACTTCAGATAAACTCCACAGGGTCTTTTTGAAATGCAGACATGAAAACACCTTTTTAAATAGCGGAAAAAGTTGTGATTTCTGTCCTTATTGGCAGCTCACCATATGGCTGATAAAATTCTGCTAATAACTGACAGCTATTTATCCAGCTTTAAATACCTGTTTTGTTTTTAGTTATTTGAGTTAAGTGATGCCGTTTGGCCTCTCTTTATCGCATTTCCTCATTTTGTGGTGATGTTTCTTCCATGTGGTCACTCATTTCTACTTTTCTAATACCATGGTTTGTTTGTTTTTTTGCTTGTTTTGGTATTAATTCAAATCATTGCATACGTATAGCAGAAATGCCTTTGTATCTAGACTTGTAGGTGGTAACTCCTTTTGTTTTATGGAACAAACAGCTGATCAAAAAACGATCCTGTTAAGTTCATACAAATGCTTGGTTAAGTTACAGCTACTAATGAACTCTGTCCTTGGCCATCTGTCTGCCTAAAAATTGTTGAATGAAACAGTTTACTGTCCTCCCTTTCTGTTCTCAATTTGCTGTTACATTTATTGTTTCCTCCCTTGTTAGAGGTCTCGTCAAAGCGCTGTTCTGCCCATCCTCCCTCACTGTGCCCCCATGTCTGAGCCAAAATTTCTTATGATGCTCAAGCCCAGTGTCCAAAACACTTCACCCCTCTCCACTAACCCCTTTACTATCCCTCCTATTTGCTTTACATGTCACTGTGCAGCTCATGTGGGCATAACTTGGTTCAATCAGGGATTCTTTGATCAGCGCGCACATTTTTTTTCCTCCATCTCCAGTTTCTTTTCGTTTTCCTGTCTTTCTCATTTCTCCTTCATTCTGTTTGTTTAATCAGGTCCCAGATTGCCCTGTGATGTGATGGACTGAATAGAAAAGCTGTCACAAGAACTCAGTTCTGGATCAGTACCTTCTTCTCCCACTCTCTGTTTTTTCCCTCTTTCCTACACAACTATAATTGTACACTCCCACTCCTGCAAGCCATAGCACTGCATCAGACTTGAATGCTCAGACGCTGGAAAAATAATCATAAGAACCAAAAATCTTTAAGCAATTTGCATTGTTTTAAATTCAGGAAGACATTTGTAAATAAAACTGAACTGCATAATGTAATCAGGCGTTAACAAAATTAAGGATGGGAATAGATACGGATTTAGCAATTCCGATTCCATTATTGATTCTCATTGGGTTTTCATTGGCTCTACTTTCAGAGTCTCAACCATCACTAAGCAGCATATCAAAGACATTTGTACAAACTAACTGCATGCTGTGTGGCCAAATGTTTGTGCCTGTTGCAGGGATTTCCCCTCTTTGTTGTGATCAGAGTTTGGGTCATTACTCAAAAAAGAAATGTATAACACATATTGCACAAAACACTTAAAGGACAAAAGTAATGCAGTACGTTACTTAATTTACTTAATAAAAAATAATTTTTTTCATTACTCATTACATTACTTTCGCATTTCCCGTTAAAATGATCTGAAATGCGTTTTCTCATAATTACCATTTAACAATATAAACCAGAGGCTACAGTCCCACACACCAACACAATTCCCTATCCTAATGAGAAAACACATACAGTCTTTCTCTTAAGCCAGCAGCTCAAACCAAAAATAAAAACCAGCACAAAGAGACTTTAAAGCGATCGCCACAGTGATTCTACTGCAGAGGTGCAGCCTGAATGCTCATCAGTTTGTTACCTGTTGAAGTTCAGAGTCTGGCTGCTGGGCTGAGGTCAGAAAACACTCAGCTTTAATGTCACTCTGGGTTCTTGTCTAGCTTAGAGTTAGCATACTGTCTGTGGAGTTGGTTGCATAGAGCTGAAGCTGTGTTAGCAGCATAATACAATTGTTTGAACTTTACCATCGCACTCTCATTCTTTTGTACTATAACAATAAAAGTAATGTCCGTATCAACACTCGAGACTGCACCACTATTTTCCTAATCCAACACGCAAACTGAAATCAGCGGATTTTAGTGCAAGACCAAATTGGAACCAATAAGCAGGATCAATAAGCAAGCAGACTAAAAATAATGGGGACTGGTTCTCTGAAAAAAAAAAACAGTTATTGATTTCCATCCCTAAACAAAATATTATGTATTCTCTCATAGTTACAATTATAATATCCAAGTAAGAGATTAATAAACACAATAAGATTCTATTCATGATCTATTTCAATTTTTTTTTTTTATTACTATGCAAGTATCTCCATGCCGTCACTGGAAGAACTGCCAAGCTGCAACACAGAAATGTACTCATTTGAGAGTAATACGCATTATTCTGAGTATAAAATGTAATTGCTCAATATCCAAAGGTGCCGGAATGCCGTCCCAAACTGTTTTGACCCATTTTAAACTGCGATTTTTAGTTGTTTACTCTTGTGTCATTCTCCACTTCATGTTATGGCTTATGCATTCGGTTGTAACAGTCCCTTTGCTTTTTAGGAATTAAGTACATGCAGTATTCATATAGTTCATATATTTATGTATATTTATTCATATAGTATTCACATTTAGTTCAAAGTTAGGGCAAGTTTTGGCTATCAGCTTAACTTAAATGTGACAAGAATTAAAAAGATGTCCTGTTATTATGAAGGAGTAGTCGAGCGCATCTATTTTGATATTGTTAGCTCGATGATCTTTACTGTAAACGTTGCTGTACATGATTGAAGTGGCATGACACTTTCTCGCCCCAAATTCATGTGTTCCTGCTGGTACCACATCCTGGTTTTGCACATTATTACAGCCTCGGGTTTGTAGTATAACCATAAGGGAAGTTTTGCACAATCGGTTTCAGTGTTTTTTTGTCCTCGGCAGCCTCACAACATGGCAGTGCAGAAAAAAAATGCATTAACCTCCACATAAACAATGTGAGTGAAAATTGATCACTGCCACT
Organism: Benitochromis conjunctus; assembly: GCA_015052645.1. Classification (NCBI taxonomy): domain Eukaryota; kingdom Metazoa; phylum Chordata; class Actinopteri; order Cichliformes; family Cichlidae; genus Benitochromis; species Benitochromis conjunctus. The sequence goes on from VOQK01026788.1 coordinate 8,723, forward strand.
TTATCGTGTCAGCATCCAGGTGTATTTCAACACCAATACTATAATGCTGTTGTGGAAGTAAAAGAAAAACACTTCCATGTTGAGCAGACTGTGATGTCTGTGTTCATACACCGCACTCTGTTCAAGCAGTGCACGTTCGTACTGTCCGATGTGTTTGGTGTTGTTTGCAGCAGCTGTAAGCACCACAAATAGGTGACAATCACAGATGTTTGATGATGAGTGTGATAGTTAATAAATTAGTATTCATGGATCACTGTGGGTTATGGTAATGGCCTCTCACTTGACCTGATTTCAAATGTATATTGTTTTGGTTAATTGGCCGCAGTAATCTAAAAATCTGATAATGTTACAGCACTAATGTCCATTTAGGGTAATGACTAAGGCTCAAAGACTGTTTTTGTTTGTATGTGGATGTGCACTTCTCTTTGTTCTTTGTTCTATTTGTATTCCATGACCTTCACCAATGACTCCTTTCATGGTTCACTGTTTTTTTCCCTGTCTGTCAGGCTAATTAGGAGCCATTGTCTAGCTGCATTGTTCCGCTCAGTTCGCAGCCTCCATACCCAGAGTAACCTTTAAAAAGAGGAAGTAAAAACCTACTCTAAACACCAAACATCCCTCTTTTTCTGCTTCTTCTTATTCATTTTTGAGCTGCTATTGCACCATGGGCAGTCAGTCAGATCCTTCACTTTGTCTCTCTCTTGCTCTCTCCCTTTCCTGTAATCAGACTTGCCTTTATCTCTACCTTTTTCCCTTCATCATTGATTCGTCTGTCTGCCGCTGTCCCAGTGGTGTGGCAGTTTGATAGATGGATGGTCAGGTCATGTATTGATCATAAGGATTTGATGTGTTGTCAGTCACCTGTTTGCTGGGCCTGCTCAGCATACTGACAGAGTATCAGTGTTAGTTATCACTCACTGATAGAGGGGGGGAACAGTCACTTCACCACAGCTTGCACCGTGTTATATTTTATAAATTTTAAACATCCAGCAGGACCTTTTTGCTGCCTTCATGCAGCGATCAGAAATTAGACCTCGAGATATGAATCCTTAATTGCGGGGCTTGTTAGCTCATTTAAAATATTATCCTATGTTAGTTTGCACATAATTGAAAGACAGATGCATTAATCCATCCATATTTTCAATATGACATAAAAGTTTTATCATTATAGGCAACCAAAGTTTTTCTCTTACCCAACTGCCAGAGTAAACAGAACTTTAAAAGTCACATAAAATCTGCAAAGAAAGAAAGCAAAAGGTTTGCTACCCCTATCAGCTTTACTTAACAGTTTTGCATGTTTTACTGAAGACACTTTTACCAGCAAAATAAATAGGTTTTACATTTTTAGTTAAATCATACTGACAGGGCCCTGTGACCTACTGAACCAGGACAAGAAAGAGTTTAATGTCCGTTTCCAGGTAAATGTAAATTAGTGCTTCCACTGCAATGTGCAGTCATTTGCATGGTTGCCGCATACAACGTCAAAGCCTGTCTGTGTGTACATGTGCAGTTGCACATCTGCATGTCTATCCAGCAAGTGACAGTAAAAATGACCAACGCCTCACCACTTCCTGAACAGTTTTTAATTTACGGTTTTGTTATGGATGTTAGTTTATGACTTACACTCATGCCGTCCACAGGCCTGTCAGGGTCCACTGTGCCCTAACAAATGGATGAATTCTCACCATGTAAACAGAAATCAATATATCAAGTTTTCCACAGAGGCAACACTGACCCAGTGACCTGATTCCACTCCTGTAACAATCACATGGCTACGAATTCTTCATGGTAAATTCCTTTCGCAGAGGCTTTTGTGACATCACCATCTCTTTTTTCAACCGATGGTCCAAACCTTATGACTTTATTACCATAGTAGATGTTTTATTATGCAAAAAGTGAAAGAAATTGTTTCCAAGAAGATTAAGTCAACTAATCGATTCATTGCTTCAACTCTTCTTGATGTAGTGTTGCGATTTAGCAAAAAGAAGGGAAAAATTGAAACATCGTATTGAATGGCGCCTTTTTCCTGGTGTTTGCATGTGTTTCCTGTGCCTGCTGGATATCCTCCAGGTCTTCTGCTTTCCTCCCACGACCCAAAGACTTCCATGTTAGATTAACTGGTGACTAAAATTCAGTTTCACAGCCACAGGTGTGACTGTGAAACTGAACAGCTGTCTGCCTCTTTTTGTTAGCCTTAAGATATAGTGGTGACCTGGCCTAGGTGTAACCTGCCTCTCGACACATGAAAGCTGGGATAGGCTCCAGCCCAGCACAGCCTCACAGTCCCGGATATGGCCCACATATACGTCTCTGCGCTTTTGTCTCTCTTCTTTTCATGTTTTGTTTTGACTTGTCACGCTCATATTCCACATTTATATTCATATGTGTTAAGGCTCAGTTATTCATAGCCTCACTCTTTGTATCAACCCTTGGGATAGCAAGAGAAATGTTGCTGCAGATTTCATCCTTTTCAGTCTACCATTAGCTCACTCACACTCTGCCTGACCCCTTTCTCTCAACACCTTCTCTGCCAGCATTTCCATTATAGTGACTCTCACAAAACTGCACTTAGTGCTCGCATGTCCTCAGGTTTTATATAACACACTCCTCCTCCTGTATCATGATAGCAGACTGTTGTGTCTGTAGTACAGAATTTCAGGGTACCTGTAGTTCTGCAGAATGACCTTAAATTATATTAAATTCGAGTTTGTAATCCCGCACAGGCTTATTTAAATTATTATAATTGGGGGAAAGGGGCATAATAAGGGGACATCCCCTTGAGAGTAGTACTGTAAATCTGACAGTACAGTAAATTTATTTTAGGATGATGCATGAAAACAGCACAACAGGGCCCACCACCACCGAACAGGTGGTCCTTTGATTACATCAAACAGAAACCCGGTTTTAAAAAACATGTCCGAGCTCACAAACCAAAGGGTGGCACTCACCTCTGAAGGGAAAGTAGCAGTGATAACATACAGAAACTGGGCTGAAACTGTTTTTTAGCATGAAACATGAAAACTCGGTAAGAAGAAAAGCTCAGTATCATTCGGCTTCCCTCATTCTATCATTCTGTGATCAAACAAGACCTGATGTCCACCTAAAGGTACAGAAGATTTAAAAAAAAAAACATGTATGAAAAAATGGGGTATGTTTCTTCCTATAAAAAAAAAAAAAATTTAATCTGAGTATCAAAATATTTTTTCTTGTGGTCTTATGAAAATGTGCCACCATGTCCAAAGCTTGTGTTTCTGCACATAGCAGCAGAGTTATTGGCATTCAAAGCACTCAGCGCAAATAAGCTGCCCACCAACAACCGCCACCCCCCGCCAACAGTACTGCTGCCTCGTCTACTTTTCGCGAGCTTCTTGTGCTCTCCTTTTCCTCCCTTGGTCTCTGCAGCCTCTTACTCCCTCTCTCTATCTTCTCCACCCCCACCCTCTCCCTCTATCATTCATCTGGCTGCACTGCGAATCCCAGCAGCTGGCTGAGAATCCCCACAGAGCTGTTTCAGCTGAACTCTGCAACATACACATTTGTTAGGTGTGAAGTTTGTCCTTTTAAAAAAAACAAAAAAACCCACAGTGTGTTTGTGCATTAGAAATATAAGTTGGACTCTTACACCACCATATCCCCTTTTTCACCTATTCTAATTGCTTTAATCTTGCACCTGCCTTCAGACCATTAAACCCAGTTACAGAAACTAATGTGATGATTTTGTGCTCTATCTTCCCCTTAAAACGTATTAATATAACACTTTGTGAAGCTATGTAGTTAAAACCAACCCTCTTGTCCCTAAGTGTGTGCTTCTGTCTGAATGAGGCAGGTAGACATGAATAGAATTGTAAATGGCTTCTCTGAAAAGAAGGAAAGGGGCCAACTCTCTAACAAATTGCATGTAAACAAATAGCCACAGACCACTGGCTGAGCAACTGCCAGCATCCTTGACAAGTAAAGAGGCGAGAGAACAAGACTATACGGTGCATTCCTTCCCTTATAGTCTGATTTATTTGGCTGCCTTAATGTAAATCGTATCTATTCTTCTTTTTGCCTCTTTCTGACCACCTCTCCCCTTGTTTTTCATCACTGTATTATTCTAAGACTGCATACACGGGAGATAGAGAGAGAAGTATGAGTCACGAAGCTCACACTAAAACACTGAAAATATGTCAACAAGCAGAAGAGAGAGTCAAAGATAGTGAGGAGGTAATAGGTCCACTGGCATTTCCTTGTAATTTTAGCAGGATTAAGATCTGGCTCAGCTGCCTACAGCTCTTGCCAAGAGCTGCTGAGTCCAGTTACCAGAACAAAACGTGAAGTGGTGAAACTCTAGCGAACACCATACAAACAGAAGCATGGAGACAGATACTGTATCACCATTTTATCATTAGAGAATATAGCTTAGATGTCTGTGTAAGGAAACACAGCCACAGGCATTTAAAAATAGAGACACAGAGGAGTTGCCATCCTTCTGATGTAGAATCAGCAGGGATTTCTTTTTGTATTAGGTGGCAGTAGAATATGATTTATGTTTCAGCTGCATGGGGAACTAGCTGGTTATAATTTAGGTAGCCAGCCAGGGAGGTACTCATGTGACAATATTAAGGGATAAACTGGTAGTTCGGGGTTTTTCCTGGCTCCGAATAGCACTATGACTTACAACAACAAACCTGAACACTCAACACATTCATATCCCAGGCTGTCAAAAACTGCTGTTCTGTCAGTTGCCTCTGACATCTCACAGATTTGGCCATTGGTGCCTTCACATGCTGGTTATGGCTATATTGGACTACTGGGAAAAGATCTGTTTCAAGAGAGCAAAAAATGTTCAGCTTGTTACTTGGTTGGGTTTAAAATAAACCTTTTCAGAGCATTAAAATGACACTTAGCCAGTGCATTTGATCATATGGGAGTGAGAGACCCTTCTCACTATTGTCATATCTCTGTGCGTCACAGAAACGACACCTAAGGGTACCTTGATTTTATCTTTGAGACACCAGAAGCTTTGACAAAACAGCAGTATTTGATTCCCTGGGAATGAGAACCGGCTAGATCAGCCCATATACAATAAAGGCTCTGGACTTTGTTATCCTACAGTCAGAAATATATGCATTTTCTCATCATTTGTTAAATATTATGCAATCTGAGCTAATTTCATTACAGTGCTGGTAAGTTTCCTTTAATCTTACTTTAGCATAAGACCTCTTGGGGACACTGCAAATTCTTCTGTGCAGGAAAAACCCTGTGGTCACAACCTGCTGACTGACACTTTGGAATGCAAACTCAATTTGCAGAGCAGACTACTGAGTTGAGTTTTAATGCAGAATTGTTTAACTATTAAGAAATAAGTAAGCAAAAGTAAACAACGCACCAAATCGCAATTTGTTTCTGTATTTCTGTCTCTTATAAGAGAGTTTGAGGCAGTGCCCAACTCACAATACAAGTGAGGAGTAAAGCATGGAGTGGAAGTAGTGAGAATGATTCAGATATTCTGTGGAGCTAAGCTAATAATGGCTCACATTATAGAGCCCACTCACAGGGCATTTTTCCTACATTTATAGAATTTTTGGAAGTTACATAAGAATGCAGAGGAAACAGCATGACTGGGGAAAAAAGTTGTTTTGTCAAATGTTAAAGCAAAAATAGTTTTGATTTTTAGAGCATTGAGTCATAACACCGAATTATAGCATATTAAAGTTAATTATCCAGGTTTTACTTAGAAATGCAATCAAGTAACCACCTTGTGAACGTGAAGACATGTTCGCTGATCTTTAACACTGTCACTCCTTGTAGCTGTGAAATGTAAACTTTGCAGGCACCAAGAAAAGCACCTTTTCTCAGAATGCATTTTTGAGAGGATTTTTTGCGTTTCTCAGCTTTAATTCTTCTCATCCTATAAATGAAATGCAAACATGTCAGTCGCTACATTGAGTTTTCTGAAGCCCAAGCCATATGAGGTATGTTGCCTACAATGGCTGTTTTGGCCCAAACCCATTCTGCTTAACAATATAGTACTGAGTAACACAATGGGGAAAGTTTTTTTTCTTAAAAATTAATTTTCTATCAGATAATCAGTTTATTGTATCTGCTCCTCTGCTCGAAAAATAGATTACAGCCGACATATTTCCTGACCTCATTAAGTGAAATGAACAACCAGTGCCTCCAGCTTCTTTTCTATCCCCTCTCTCCCCCCTCTCCCTCTCACTCATGCTTCCTCTCCTCTGTTTGATCTTCTTTTCCGCTATGACTAACCAGCACATCTTGTATTTTTTGACCTATCTCATGCAACCTGCTGCATCACCGAGTGCAAACTGTTTCAGTTTTAGTGACAACCGTCACCTTCCTCCCCCTCTTCACAGCCCACACATGCACTGGCCTCTTCTTTACCGGGAGTCCGACTTTTAGAGGCAGGCAGGCCGGGCTTGATATGCAAATATAGCCTGAGTGGGCGGTAGTCGAGAGCCGAGTGTGCGGCAATGTGAGAACTCTCACAAGCCCCGCCCACAGAAGCCAGTTGCTAAGCGACCACCTGCAAGGAGGAGGGAGCGAGAAGGAGAAGGAGGAGGAGCCATGAATTCAACAACTGTTGCCCGATCCTGTGTGAATGCGAGTCAGCCGGCGAACAAGTGAGCGAGAGAAAGCGTGTGAGGTGCAGAGAGTGTGTGTGTGTGTGTGCTTGTGCGTGCACGCGTTTGTCAGAAAGAGAGAGGGAGGACGAGAGAGTCAGTGCTGGTGCGGGAAAAGCCAGTGCAGTGTTTTTAAAGCGAAAGACACAGCCTGCCCCGCTCCTCTGCCTCTCTGTGGACTATACCACTACCGGGGACTCACCCTTTGGACTATTCCGTCGTTTCCGCCTCCCCCCTCTCCACCCCTCACACTTGCCTTTGAAGGGAACACCTGTGCGCGTGAAAGCCAAGACAACGGACTTAGCCCTGGTAAACAGGGCGGCTGGATGACTTCAGTGGATGACGGTTTGGCCGGTGGAAAGAGGGAGGCTGCCGATCATGGACTCCCCGCACTAGTTAACGGGGTAAGAGACCAGAGACTTCAGCCAGCCTGCTGAAATGTGAGGGTGATAAAAGATGACTTGACAGAATGAGAACAAAACACAGAAAGAGGTCCGCAGGGAGAAGCTGGGGTTTAGTGAAAGAAAAGCAGTTTACGCGTTGGGGGAAAGACAGCTGAGTGAGGGGGGTGATGCTTCAGCGGCGGTCTATTGTCCCCCCGGTTTGTGTGTTTGAATGTGAGTGTTGCATATAGTTGACCCTGCCTCACAGCTTGCCTGTCCGTGTTGCTCAGCTGTTGGTGTCATGCCTGCACACTCCTGTCTCCTCGTCGCCCCCCCACCCCGGCATATCCTCTGCTTCCTCTGCGTCCCAGCATCTTTCCCTGAGGTTAATGGGATTAATTGGAAACTAGGGTAGCTGGAAGGAGACACGGAGAATGACAGGGAGGGATCAAAAGACATGTGAAGTGAATGTTCAGGTGTGGTTAATTTAAATAAAAGAAATGAAAGAAAAGAACAGAGCAGATAGATGTGACAAAGTTATTTTCTACACGCGACAGTTGTGTTTATAAATGTGAAATAAATTTATCAGCAAATTTTCTAGTTGTAATCATCATCATTTTGTGGCACTTCATACTTAAAAATTCCCAACAGCTTATATGAGCCAGAGTTCATTAATAACATCCCACAAGACTACAGATTTCCTGTCACACGACCACTGCACATATACATCTTCTTCTTCTTCTCTTTTTATACATTTAAGTCGTTGCAAATGCTATGATTTAATTAAGCACGCACATTTAAAATACATGGCGAATCCTTCCTGACGAGCAAGTGTTCGTTTTTTGCACACGTTCTTGTTTGCTGTAACTTTTGAGTGTATTTATTTACCTCTCCAAAAATAGAAAGGCAAGGGGAGTTTTATTTCTATTGTCAGTGGCAACATGTCATTACGTCAGACTCTGTAGTCACTTTGAATACACCTGCTGCCCTGTGACTGGACGTTACATAATGAGATTTGCTCTCTCCTAGTTGACCAGAAAAGTTGCTGTCGATTCCCCTGGAAAAAACATTCTTTGATGATCTTTGTTGAAAAGGAAAATGTGTTTATGGGCATACACTTTAACAGATTTCCTTTTTACAGTAATTTGTTTGTTTCCTGTACCCAAACCACCCCATAGCCAGGTATTTGTGCCAGTGCACCTGTATTTCTCAGGGACTAGAATAACTAGATTAACATGCACTTCTGAGCTGTACTCAGTGAATGAACGCTAATCTCCAAGAGTCACAGTCACTCCTCTTACACAATTTCTTCCAGGCTTTCTAACACACTGCTACTGAGAGAAAAGACACAACAATCGATAGACAACACGAGCAATTATCTAAACACAGGACCGTTCATACTGCAGCTTCTTAGATACTGAGGTCATGTAGTGTAGGTTTAAAAATAAATATTAATGCTGCAGAAGCTCTCCCAGTTCTCATCTTTTACCAGTTACAAGTGTTTTAAAGTTACTTTTTAAAAACAGAATACTGTTTTAATGCAACCGCCTATGGCAGACAGGGGCTAGACCACCTGCCGAGTGTCTGCCAAACAGCACGCTGAAATGCCTCCATTCAATAGCTGGCAGCAAGTGGGGCTCACAAGCTGTCAGTTAAGAGAAAGACAATGCACTTTGTTAGAGAAGGATGATGTCCTCCCCCCCCCCCCCCCCCCCTCTTTTTTCGCA
>VOQK01026788.1:19062-40010 GCA_015052645.1 Benitochromis conjunctus
ACGGAAAAAAATAAAAATAAAAAAAAAACAAAAAAAACCCCAAAGAAAAAAATAAAAAAAAAAAAAGAAAAAAAAGAAAAAAAAAGAAATAACAATTTCTATAGAAAATAGTGAAAAAAACAGGAACTTTTCTGTGTTTAAATTTTGATTGTTGATCTATAGCTTTAGTGACTGGCAATGGGGGGAGGTCATTTAAAAGTTGTCAAACTTATGAAAATAAATTGAAGTTCAATATCTATGCCCTCCTTCACATTTTATAAACCCATTCAGCGAACCAGACTGGAGTCTTTGCCAGGCTTAATCTGGCCCCCGGGCCTTATATTTGACAACCCTACCATATGTAGAAATAAAAACTGTGCTACATGGCTATAGTAAAAACCTTTCAGTCCTGTTGAATCAACTGACTGTTGTTAAAATGAGAGCATCTGCCAACATCAAAATAAAATAGCTGAGTCACTTGAAATGCCTCCAAACTGCTCCTCCCTTGCTCTTAGCTTCCTTCATGTCATGCTCAGCTCCCCACTGATGCGTGGTCTTGCAAACTAATATCCCTGCCAGTCTTTCAAGTCAACGCGATATTTAATCCAAATAACAGATCAGCGCATCTTTAACAAAAACTAAACTAAACATTTTGAACTAAATAAATAAACACACTGAGATAAACCAGGGCGCTCTAAAATAATTCAAACTCAACTGAATCGAAACTAAAAATTCAAAATTAAAACCAATGAAAAATATAATTCTGATCAGAATCATATAGCAGTTGTTTTTACAAGCTGCCTGTCCTCAATGTTTGTCACGTTACAGACGTGCAGTTCTCAAATTTACCAACACAATGAACTCTGGCACATTAATCATGGGATGTATTTCAGGTTCTCCCTGTTTAATGGGCCTGCTGTATACACATGCCCAAGCAGAGCTCTCTTCCTAACTGCTACCTTGAACCATCTAAACTTAATCTAATTTCATTCAGTCAATTCAGGAATACAGCCGCAAATACTGACACCTGCGCAGTGTTTGAACTCTAAGGGCATCCTAGCATGTAGCTGTGTTTCACTGACAAACAGTCTCCAGTGTGCGTGTGCAGTCCCTCCCCACAGTGTCCTTTGTCCAGTGTGGCATTTCTGGTAACTCAAGTAGCTACCTGAAACAAATATCTTTTTTTCCCTCCGTGTTTTGCATATGGTTATGGCCTAATGATGAATGAGCAAGAAGACAGTGAGGCTGTAAAGAGTCTCGTGGTTTTTTTCTCATGTTTCAGCATTTCAGTTAGGCGCGTGTGTATTTGTGTGTTTAATTCGCGGAGCATTTCGCACAGCGTTGACCTGAAACAAATGTTTAAACATGAGTCAGATATGATTCAGGAAGAATAATGCTTACTGTTGATTCTGAGTAAGACAGTTACACAGGCAGAAACATGCACGTTAAACACAACAAGCGGATGTTTAAGGACTACATGTGGGCGTGACTAAGACCGTCTCGCATCAACTCAAGGACTATCGAATGGTTTCTTGCTTTATAGATTAACCTAATGATAATTTTGTGCCCAGAAAACGAGGCTACAGGGATGAAGATCAAACAAAATCTAATAAAAATTACAATAAAATATCATTTTATTATTTGTAAGCGAAAGAAAGATGGCAACAGTAAATAACTGTAGTTAATAATTACTGGAGTCACCTTTTAATTCATTTATTTATTTATTTATTGTAAATGTTCAAGAATTACAATAGCCTTTTAAGTTCTTATAAAGCCTCTTTTGCGCTCTCTCTGTACCAGAGCTGCTTCTCTGACAGGATCAGAGGCTCAAGGTAATCAAAGCACTGGGCGGCAACAGAGTCGAAATGCTGCATATCAAAGAGGAAGCTTAACTTTTCAGGTTTTAGGTGAATATTTTTCTGGAGCTAACAAACGAGGAGCAAATAGACGTTTGTAAAATGAACAAAGAGCGAGAAACGGGGGGGAAAAAGCCTCTGCAGAGAAACGCCTCTTATCTCTGTGGCTCAGTCAGCCAAACACAAGCAGGGAGATGCTGCAGCTCTCAGTCTGGATTTCCCGTCCTGCTCTTCTCCTTCAATCCCACTTTGCATTTTCTCTTCCATCTTTCCCCCTTTCATTCTGTCTCTCACTCTTCTACTTATCCTCCACTCATTTTACTGCTGACTCACTCTAAATCAAAGCTTCATCGCTTTGGATCGATGCGCTCGACGGCAGTTCGTGCGTCTGCTCATCCAAAACCCTCTTCAAAGTGGCGTAGCACTCCATCTTGGTTAAGCCTTCTCTATCCTACCGCACGACACTTGTTTTGCTCAGTAAGACAACAAAAAGGTGGTTACTGTCTAACTAGTTATTCCACAAACCTACAGCTGGAACAACACCTTTTTAAAGCCTTATTGAGACGCATAATTCCTTTAATCTGGCTTTGCTCATATGACATCCCACAAATATGTTCTTTAAATATTCTTAAAGGGTGGTACCCAGAAAAAGATCCAACTCTCTCAAAGTGCAATGTCTCCTGAATAAAATTAAACTTCAAATGATTGAAATGTGTGTTATTGATCTATATAAGTGTGCGCTTATGTTTAAAGCAGTCGCCGCCCTCTTTTAACATTAACATCACTTAAGCCTTGAAATGCATGGTCGTCCACATAATTCTCCTCTTTACCAGAAGGGCAGATTAATGATTTGTTCAGCACTAAAATGGTATCGACCCTCAGCACTCCGCGTAGACTAAATAGGCGAGAGAAGATGTGAATCTCTTTAATTGCGGTCATAACAATGTTGTAGTTGTTTTCCAACTGGATAAATCCTCCGTGCCTCTGCTGACTGAGAGGCTGGAGTTGCTGTCACTATTTGTGTGAGTGTTTTGCATATGTCCATTCTCAGCTTTTATTGTACACAAGGATGTATTGTAGCCATGTGTTAATTACACTGAAAAAGACACATTTTCATTCAGTGTGCTTACAGCGAACCTTGATGTTTTTTAGAAGATGTGTATGAGAGTGCACAGCTGCAGACGCAGAGTGGACACGCTTGATTTTGGAGAATATTGTTGCCTAAGGAAAAGTGTGAATCCACTAGAGTTTGTTTAAAATGGAACCACTCTTTTCTTTTAATTTTACAGGCAAAATAGTCCTGATATTGCTATGGAAAAACCGTCTCAATTGTGCTGTCCTGTTAGCAAACCATCCTTGAAAGCAACTGAAATGGAAAAAGTTGCACTGTGACTGCTCTTCCTGAGGTTTAAAGAAATGTTACTAGCCTGTGGGATAATATACAAAAATTCTGAAAAGAAGCGTACTCTATCATCCGCCTTCACTGATGCTGACGCTGCTCGGGTTAAAAAGATGTAGGAATATTAAAGACCATTCTGCGGGAGTCATCAATTTGTCTACAATGTTCCCTCAGCTCACCCATAATAAGGTAGCTGGACCGAGTGGTCACTAAGCAGTCTGGATTTTTGCAAAAACTTGCTAACAGCACAAAGCGCCGATTAATTTAGTCGATACCTCCTCAGAGAGCCGCACCTCTGCTCATGATCTGCCTGCTTGTTCTGCTGTTGCCTCAGGGTCCAACATAACAACACTCTGGGGTCCTCTTCAGCTACAGCAGGCATCTTTCTTCTGCTAGGCCAGGCTGCCCAGGCAAAGCAAATACAGTACTTGTAGTATACCACAAGATAGGTTTAGCACCACCGGTTTCCTCCTTCCTTCTTTTCTAGGACAACACTCAGATTCTGTGAAATCAAGAATGGTCAGATATCCCCAAGTTCTTTATGCAAATGAGATGCCAATCTCTCCTGTACCGTCTTTAAAATGATTTCAAGTTCACAGGATAAATGTTTAACAAAGCTGAGCTCTTTTGATCATAAAGCTTCAGTTTGTGATCCAGGATTTAGTGCTGTGAGTACATTTTTTCTCGATAACTGAAACCAAATCATTGATTCACCACCCGCTGTGGCGTTTTGAGATTTTCAAAGGTAAACTTAAACTTTTACCAGCTCGAATATCTCTTCTGAAGCCTCTCTATGACTGGGTTTACGTTTTTTTTTTTTTTACACCGTTTGATTGTGTACTTTAATTATGGTGATTTACTATAGTTATAATTAATATAGTTGATCTTTTCGTGCTATACTCCCACTGTTTTTATGTTGTGTTTGATTGCCTTTATTCCCGTTTTACTTGATTGAGTTGTTTTTGCATCTCGTACGTGGGTGGGTCTTTTGACTTCAGGTCACAACGCTGGGAAAATGCTGGGTGTGAATATTGGTAGCAACACTTTGAGAAACTGTATAACAAGAACACATCTGGATGTTTCTCTCCTGTCTTATAATCTCTGTTACACGCCCTCATTTTGTAATGAGAAATTACTGCGTACTGTTTGCCTCCCTGGTAACTAATACTCTAGTATTACAACAGTAATAGCTGTGCATGAATATCATTTGTGTGTCACTGATTTTTATTGCTTAAATCGAAATGTTGCTCAACAACTCTATGACTCAGTGTTGTGAGTTTCAGGGTTGCGCACTGGCATTATGTCATGCAGTCTCAGCTGAAAAAGTAATGTGACTACCAAGCTCAGCTGAAAGTTTATGATTGTAAAATTATGTTCATTTTAAAAGATTTCCAAAGTTTTGAAAAGAATAGCAGCGCTTAATCTAGTTGGTTTAATATACATTTGGTTGCTTTCTATTTTTTTCCCCCTTTTGTTTCTCTCAACTGTCATCTGCTGTTCACTTTCTGTCTTCTTATCTCTTTACTCCTCGCTTCTTAGATTGTTGCAGCGCATGTAAATAATATCTGTTATCGGTGCATTCTCTTCTCTTTCTTACACATAACTGATTCTGCACAATTGTGTCTGTACTTCAAAGTGTTTAGTAGCATTTAATGGCAGGCTTAAAAACACTACTCGTTATAAATAAATGACAGTCAATCTGCTTCATGTTAGCACATCTGCAGTGATTTGTAGTTGGGTAGTAAAACTACCCAACTACAAATCACTAAACTAATGTTTAGCTTGCAAACAAATACACTTACTGTATAGTCTGCAGTAAACAGAAAGCTCAACTGACAAAAGGCCTTGCAGGAAGGTACTGATTGTTCTCTCGCCTTCATCTCTCCATCTTTCTCTGTTGCTGATGTTGGCCTCACTTGGGAGAAGAGCAGGAAAGGAACGATAGGATGTCTGGATTTTAACTGGGTCAGACCCTGCAGCAACGGGCTCACGAAGAGATCAGAAAATATTTTTCCTATTTGATTTAAATATTGAGCTCTGTGTATAACAAGGTTCATGCTGTGCAGTATAATGTGTACAACATTGTTTAAATTGTTTTTAATGTACATTTTTTGGGGAGGTATTGATAATTTATCAATAATATGACTGATTTGGTCAAATCAAACATTTAATATCTGGATTTTAATCCTCTTTTGGCCAAATGAGTTGTGAAGGCATGCCAGCCTTCAGATCGAACAGCTACAGTTAAAAGTACAGCAGATCTTGGCATCCTCAGTTCCTCAGTTCAAAGCCAGTGGTAGTTCAGATGCTGTTTGGCAGGCCAGCTGTATTTTTTTTTTTTACTTCAGGGAATCGAGCAACTCCAAATGCTCGGCAGGCTCATGTTTTGGCAGTTGAGGCCCCCTGGCTGTTCTGGAGCAGGCGGGTATAAACAGAAGCATTCAGTAAACACATACAAACATGCACTCACAAGCACAGCTCCTCCCTTAATCATCACTTTTTTAGCAGTCTCATCAGGGTAGCTCAAAGTGACTCGTAGAGTGCAAAGTGCCTTCTGGTTGAAGAAACAAACACTGTAGGAGGTAACTGTCCAGCAGCGTCTTTGCCTCAAACGAGTGCTGTTAGAAAAGTTTGCAGCCTAAACGATACCATGTGATCTTCCTGAATGACGAGGATGCATTGGCACCCAATTATTTTCATTATGAATATTATGAACGCAATTTTTAGTAGCAGTGCTGAGCCAGCAACAACTGTTTATCTAAAATGATTGAGTACATCAGAGGGAGAGCTTAGGCTGAGCAGGTTGGAGATGAGGTTAGAGAGGCGAGGCTGAGATGGTGCGCACATGTGTAGAAGAGGAATACTGGGTTGGGATGTTGAACATGGAGATGCCAGACATGAGTTTCATGGCTGTAGTGAAGAAGGACATGAAGTCACTGTGGTGGTGATCCCCGAAAGAAGATCTCTTGGCAAGTTTACATTCCCCCCCACACACCAATATTTCATTATTTCATATTTAATTCCACTGTTCTGATTGGACTTTTCTGCACATTAATCTGTTGAGGAAACTCAGATACAGTTAAATCTCCCAAATGTATCCACAACTGTGGCGATGAAGTGAAATTATTTTTGTACGGGTCTATACGGAGATCTGGTGTCGGTTATACGCTGTCTTCATACACCGTAATACCCAATTAAAAGGGCAAGTCATGTAGTTTCTCTTGGTCATTTTGGCAGCTTGTATGTCTCAAGTTACTTTTGTTTCCTCTGGTCGTATCTTTAGGTTTGTATTCAGCATGGAACCCATATTGTCTCACATTTCTGTACTTAAATGAACGTAAATGACACAAAAAAAGGCTGCGTGTCAAAAAGCTTACTTTGGACGAGGTTTATTATTACGCCTTCATTACCACAACAATGCACGGTTTTCCAAGTGAAGTAAAGCTTTCCAGTTAATGTCAGTATAACACTGTAATGTTGATGGTACATTCTTTGCATGGGCGTGATCTCTGACATTTCCAGCTTCTGCCGAGGAGCTTATGAAAAACCGTCTCTTGTCTCTTCACAACAGGTGTCACGTCGCCCACTGTGTTAGCTTGTTCGGTTTTCTGAATTGTTGCAGAACAGAGTACAGAGAGTGGGGCTGCCTGCTTCCTTGCCACACACTGTTTCTTTCTCTGCTGCAGGGAAGGAATGCTAAAGAGACCTTTATCCTTTGTTTTATTCTGTGTGACTCAGCCTCACACCCCATGTTGGCTCTTTGTAACGATGCAGTGCCTCAGTTTGTGTAGTAAATGGATAGGCTACGTTTTTGTTTTTTTTTACTTACTTCTCCGTAAGCATACATGCAAAATCCTCATAATTTTATAATCACCTGAAACTTTATTTTCCGGTGGACTTGCATGCATAATTTGCCTTTTTATTGACGCTCTATAACAGCATTCTCATTTTCACAAGACCTTTAAGAACAAACAGCATTTATCTTCTGTTATAGTGTTAATGGCCAGCATTTAAAGGAAAGTTATACAATATGCAGAGTGATTTAACCCATTTTCCAGCTGTTAAACTCTCTGATCATCAAAAAAAAATCATTAAGCTGCTGTTGCACAGTCCGTCCATCCATAACGGTTATACGGTGAGGGTCACCAATCCATCACAGGGCTAATTTACACATTAACGTAACATACGTGCCTTTGGGCTGTGGGAGAAAGCCAAAGCATCATTGAAACACTACACAGAAAGGCTTTTGTTTGAACCTGCAGAATGCTTTGTGACGTGACAGTTGTCACCACTGCATCACAATCACAGTGCAAACGAAGCAATGCAGATATTCTGTGGAAACTTTGCATGTAGTTCCTCACTTTTTCTGGTTTAAATCCAAATAAAGCACACAGAGTTTGAGAGAGAGAGAGAGAGAGAGAGAGGGGGGGGCAGAGAGTCTTTAATCCTTTGTTTGTAATGTTGTTAAAAACTAACCTGACTATCCTCTGCTGTGTTGCTTCGCCTCCTGTCTTGCATCTCTTTTATTCCCATGGCTCATTCTTTGACTAATCTCATCCTCATACACACTGTACTGCTAGCTCCTTTCCAGTCTCTCATTGCATTGTTGCATTATTCCTTCTCCTCCCTCGTTAGCTCGTTATTCACTCTCCCACCCACTTTTCCGTTTCCCTGACTCTCTGTAACATATTACTTACCCTGCTCTCTCTTTTCGCTATCCACCTCTTCACTTGCCCCTCATTCTTTATCCTACTCCTCCATGTTTCAGCTGTTCAGTCATGCTGAGATAAGGCTTTGTTCTCTGTTGCATTAGACCAGATTTTTGGAGGGTGAAACAAGAAGGAGTGAGACCCATGACCTCTGGCCCATCACCCTTTCACCCCCGTAGACCTCCAGACCCCCCTGGTGTGAACTTCGGATCATTCCCACAGTGAAGGAATTTACTAAGTGGGAAATCAAATGACTGAATAGACTTTACCCCGTGAACACCCCTGTTTAAAAAAAACAATGAACTCAACACGAACTCCACTGTCTAATATTTAAAACATTATTCAGAGATAAACAACTGTGAAACACTGAATGCCTTTGGCTGCATTTGCTTGTTTTTTGATACTTCCTACTTGCAGGTTTATGGTATATTAACTATATACACTATCATGGCCTGCACTGTAAAGGAGTAAAAATATTTCCATGATTTGCCATGATATCGTCAGTTAAATTGTTTGACCTCTTTATGCCTGAAGGTGAAAATAACTGTAACAGTGGTAGTATTCATGAGAGTTACAACTTTAAAAGTCCTGAAATGTCAGACGACCCTTAAAAGCATTAAATTCCATCATCCATGCATCCGTTAAATTGTCCTTTCATATTTTTGCCCCCTTGGGCATTGTGGCTACTAAGCAAATAGGTAAGAGCCCTCCACTGGATAATCACTGCAGTGATTCATGTGTTTTGGCTGGTGATCGGTTATTTAACCTTCAGTGATGCAGTGAGTAGTTTCTCATTGTCAGAAGACGCGGACATGAACACTGTCATGGAAAAAGTGTTACTGTGGTTCAAATGGGTCAAGTTATTGGCCTGCATCAAATAAAAACAACAACTTAAAGATGTTGCTGAAACTGCATGAATATAGGTTAAGGGTTAAGTGTAGTTAACTGTCCAATTTTATTTTATTTTTTTTTATGATCGCAATTGGAGAAAATTTTGTGAAATGAAATCAGACAAAATCAACAGTAAAGTCACGACTGTGTTTGTGTGTGAGCATTTTCACACGTCCAAAGGGAATAAACAGCTGTTTAGCCTTAAGATAAGCACTCATCAGTCAAAATAATCAGAAAAAGACTTCAGTTTGTCAGGGAACAAAAAGATTTTACCCTGGAGTGACGGAAAAAGTGACATGGGCGGATGAGTCCAGATTGACCCTTTTCCAGAGTGATGGGCACATTAGGGTGTGGCAAGAAGCAGATAATGCTTTGTGCCTGGCCTACAAGCCTGTAGGGGCAGGATTATGATCTGGAGTTGCTCAGATCATAATCTAATGTCTAATGTTATGGGCCCAAAAATCTGAGGTCAGCTAAATACCTGAATATGGTATTCACACATGGCTTGCCCACAACAAAGTCCAGATTTTAACTCCATTGAGAGTTTTTGGTATGTGGAAATATGTGTTTTGACATTGCATAAGCTTATGAAAATGATGTCAGTGTGTATGCATGCATTTTCTAATTCTAATAGCTTAAAAGCACAAAAATCTCTGACACTGAGGTCTGGAGAGGGTTCAATTTAGGTTTAAAAATGCTTTAAATTCTCTGGTGCAAACTCTAAAGATCATACTTTGATGTTTTTAAACTTAAGACATTTGGGATATCATTCAGGGCAAATATTAGGTTTATCTTGTCTTTCGCGCCTAATGAATGCATATGTCCTTAAATTCACTAGTTTTCTCACTGTGAACAGTCCCTGTAGTGTGGCCTTGTTCAAACTGATGCTGATCTGTGTTTGTCCCCTTCTGGCTTCTGCAGGGTGGTGAGGAGGATCAGGTTTGTCCGGCCATCATGTGCACGCGGGCCGATCCTGACCCCGAGTGCCAGCTGTTCCCAGAAGAGGTGGAGGAGCCTGAGGAGGAGGTGGCAGACGAGGGCAGGGAGAGGGAATCGGACAGAGACAGTGCTGTGGAAAGCACTCAGGGTTCAGAAACCTCAGACGGCCTCACCAGACTGGGAGACAAGGAAGACACGCTAGGGGATCTCTTTTTTCCTGGGGAGAAGTGAGCAGTCTTTGAACTTATGCCTTTTGTTTTCCTGACTGATTCGTGATCACTTCACGTTCAGGTGCTGCTCTTTGTTCCCATGCTGCTTACAGTAACACCCTTCATTCAGCTGTCTTTTAGTCTGTTTCACAGACTTTGCTCTGTGTGGTTTCTTTGAGCTTGATGATTGTGTTTTGTTATATTCTCTAAAATGCCTAAATCTGACAGCCACTGCCAGCTGCTTTATTTCATGCATATATTCTCATGGGAAATATAACTTCCAGAGTCATAGTAAAGTTGGATATGTTACCATAATAGTGCCATTATTTGCATTACTTGCATATGAAGCAGCTTTGTTTTATTTGGATGCAGTTAGAGCTCCAGCAGCACTTGTAGACTTTATTACTTGACCCGACTGGAGCTTCAGACTATAAGCCCTTCTCTGTGCACACTGGCAGAAGTGGGTGAAGTGGAGCTAGAAACCTCTCCATTTTAATTTTCCTTTTTTATATATATCAAAAATATAGATAACTGCAGATTATAGAGCCAGCCTCTCCCTCTCTTTCTTCAGGTGTGGTCAGACCAGTATCTCTGTGACCTCTGACCTGTCAACACGTTCGTCGGCTTCTCTGTACGAGGAGCAGTTTGAAGACTACGGAGAGGGGGAGGAGCCGGACTACACTCCCAGCAGCCCTGGTCCGGACGACGAGGCTCGTACCAACGGTTACTCAGACCTCGGCTCATCTGTGCCCTCAAGGTAGGAGCGAGCTAAAGAATGAAACATTGTTTTTCATGTTGGGGTGCTCATAATTATTAGACTGTGTTCTACATTCATAACTACATTCAGTGTCAATGTTGATCCTCAATATAGTGAAATTCTTGAAATAAAAAAAACTACTTCTAGCTATTTTGTGGATTCAGGTGTTTTCAGTCCCCCTGGCACAGGTGTATGAAATCAAACATCTGACCATGGAGTGGAGCAACTCGGCCACAAACCACATAAAGTTACAGAGCAGGGTCGCCAAGTGTGTAAAAGTCGCCAACGCTCTGGGGCTCAATAGCTTAAGAGTTCCACCTGTGGCATTAACATCAGCACAAATACTGTGTGCTGGGAGCGTCACGGCATTAGTTTTCATGACAGCGCAGTTCCTGTAGGTGTAATGTGCAGGTGACCCATCATAGTGTATTATTCATGTGCTACTGCATCAGGTCCCAGTGTCTATTTATTTCAACTGTTGACTGCTTTTATATGGACAGTGTTGTTTTGGACATACATTGTAGTGGAGTTGTCTGCTAAAGGACCCGACATGTTACAGTATTGGTACTGCGGGTGCTGCACAGCTCCAGACATGACAGCGCACTCTCGTATGAGGCAGTGTCAAAGATGTGCAGAGCAACCAGTAATTTGGCTCACTTTTGTTCATGTTAGTGCTGTTGCTTGTTTTTTTTAGCTTCGCCCCTGTTGTGGAAAGACAACAGTGAAAAGGAAGCAGCAGAAAAGAAGCATTCTTTTTTTTTTCTGTTTCTTATTTGTGTTTTTTATTCTAGTTTTGATGGGGGGTGTTTCTACTTGTCTTTTTCTTCATAGTGAAACCTGCTGTGGTTTCCTCTTTCCTGTTCTAGCCATCTTTTTAACCAGCAACATTCAGCTTGCGTGTAGCATGTTGCTCGTTGGCAACTTGCTCTTGTTTTGTTTGAGAACTGTGTGCAGACTTGGGGTTGGTTGAATTCCTATAATCTCTGCTTTGCCTAAAATCTGTGGAAATGGGAACAAATGTGGAACCATAAATCCCGTTCAAGTCGAATGTTTGAACATTAAAACATCACGAACACGTGCTCCTCCCTGTGTCATCCAAAGAAACTCTCAGGACATTGAATCTGAGTCATTTCAGTTGAGCTTTTTTTGTGTTTCTTATATTAAATGCTGCACAAACTAATGGCTTTGCCAAAACGGTGATGACAAATTGATAATTTTATGTCCTGATCTGCTTGATGTAGAGTGATCTGAAAGAATTAACCCTCTGTAGGTTTTTATTGCTATGATCCAGTATTCTTACTGAATCACTTGGGGCACAGGGAACCACAGACTGGGAGGGTGCAGTCTCTGTCCTAGAATAGTACCAACTTCATACTATTCAGAGTTTTGACTGTAGCACTGTAGCTTAGGAGTTCTTGCCCTTAAGGCCACATTAATATTCATCAAAAGCCCGTGATTAATGGGATTAAGTCTCCCAGCTGAAAGACTGGCTTCACAGTGGAAGTGCTCCTTTCACACATACCAAGCAGATAAAACTTATCAAATGGAGCTGGCAGGAAGATTTAAATTCAAAATGAGGCTCAGATTTACAAGAACGTTTAGACAGCTCAGCACAGCAAAGACATTTGAATAACCGTCTGCAAAACGTACATTTTCCAGTTTCTAGTCAAGAATATTGACCTTGAACTAAAAAAGATGAAAATTAGAGGAATACTTAAAACTTAATGTTGAGCTATTTTGACTTTTTTAGGAGTAACGAATAGGATTGAATTCAGTTTAGTTCAGCTTTAATTATATAGCACAAAATAACAACAGTTGTCAAGATGCTTTATATTGTAAGGGGAATAACCTACAGTAATCCAAATAATAACTAATGATTAAATGCAGAGCGATTAAATGTAAATAAGGTCCAGAGTGCATCATTTGTGGTTTAAGAAGTTTGATCATCGCTATTTCTTGATAAATGGTCCGATTGGTTTCATGAACTGTGTCCATGTTTCTGTGTGTCTGCGTGTTGATAGTGCGGGTCAGACTCCTCGTAAGGTGCGTCACCATTACACCGGTGAACTGATGGATGTCTACTGTTCTCAGTGCAGTAAAAAGGTCAACCTGCTAAATGACCTGGATGCTCGCCTCAAAAACCTCAAAGCAAACAGGTAGGACACGCATAACACACACAGTGATGTCAGCTTATAATTTAATAATTTCCAAAAATGCTTCATAGTCTGCCGCTTTCCCAGACACTTTTAAAAAAAATATAACTTCACAGGGTCAGATATGCTGTGACGTCCACAGAGTACACATTTCCCACTATCAGAAGCTTCTAAACGACAGCACACATGCCTTATTTCTTTAGAAATTAGAGTTATTTATCCTGGCAGGTAATTTGCCCAAACAGAAGACGATAAGTCATTTATACAAGAGACAGGAAAGATCCACCCTACTGTTAAGTGAGAAGAAACAGATGCTGTGAGCTAGTAAGTGAACTATCCTGAATTTAAAGTGTATTCATCCACTCACATTGTACTGACCCTGGAGACAGTGTTATCTGTAGCGGCTCTTTTCCTTAAACTGTAATTTAATGTGAACGATATCACATTGTTGCAGAGTCTTAAATGATTCCTCGCCTGGTTTCATGCATGACTAAACACATCATCTCGCCACATGCTCACACACAAACTCTAATTGATCGTTATGTAAGGCTGTCACTCCTGTGCTTACCTCACCGGCCATTGTAATAGGGAAACTATTATTGGAAACATAATCCACGGTGACCATTAATAACTGTACAGTCCACCTGGAAACACAAATACACACATGCACAGGCATGCAGACGCACTCTTTTTAGAAAATTAAACTAAGAATAATGTCCTTGAGTCCAATTTGAAACGTGGATGTTGGACTCTACAGAGTTACTCCCTCATAGATATTGTAATCGAGAAGGTAAGAAGAATAACTTGTTCATATTCTTCTCCTGTGGTCAGAGTTCCTTAAGGGTTAAACGTTTGAGCACAACACAGCGTTGCTTAGATAATGATTTGTGTTTTGTAAACAGGCTCATAAATTGTCACCCAGATAGATTTTTCGTTTTGTGTGTCAATCACCAAAGTTTAGCTGCCACGCTGGCGGGTAAATACTTTTACCAAAATAGAAATGTAATTAAACCTAAAGCGGAAATTCTCAAATGCATTGTGAGACATGCTGCTTTTGTTCTCTGTTGTCTGTGTCAGCGTTGCACGAACACACCCACATCCACATACTGTTATTTTCATGTTTTCGTGAATCCGACCCTGACATTTTTTTAAAAATCTAACGAAAAATCCACAGCCAAACCCAAGCAGCAAGCACTAGCCAGTCACAGGCAGAGTAGTGTTAGGTTTCCACAGAAGGGCTGTGCTAATAAAGGGTGTTTATTTTAGAGACTGAGTTTGATGAGGTTCAAAATGGTAAAGAATTTAACAGGTTACGCAAACCTCCTGGTTTTTGTCTGAGCTCTTATTATATTTAATACCAAATACATTCAAGTAATTTAAGGCTGTAAAAAAATATGCTCTGATTGGTGAACGTCTTCATCTATCACCTGCTTTGAATGCTAATTTGGGATTGTATTTTATAAACAATGCTACAGGTGATTCGTACATAACAACACTGAAACAGAAGGAGCTTTTCGATAAAGTCTTGTACTGTAACATATGTTTGCAATTTGTGTAGATTAAAAAAAAAATATAGAAGGAAAAATGTTCAAACTTTTCACATGAATTTGCATTTAATTCTACTGAATTCAAAGTCCTGTGAAAAACTGATTGTACCCTTACTTCTCCCACAGCACATAAGAGGCAAAGTCACTGCCAGGTGCTGCTTATCAAATGCACCTGATTAACTGATCATCAGCAAGTGTGAGCACCTCCTGTAAAAGCAGAGCCTTTGGCACTTTGCTGGGCTGGTGCGTTCAGGTGTGTGTTAACACAGTGCCACAGAGGAATGACATCAGCAGTGATCTTAGTAACACAATTACTGCTGCCCATCAATCTGAGAAGGATTTTAAAGCCATTTCCAAATCATGTCAAGTCCATTATTCTGAAATGAGAAGCATTCAAGAAAGCTGCCATTCTTCCCAGGAGGGATAAATTCACCCCAAAATAAGAGGAATTGTAAAAATAAATAAATCCTTAGAGTTACATCTCAGACTCTGAATAAAACACAAGATTTATAGCCTGCCAGCACAAACACCTCATAACAACTGCCAAGCACAGTGGTAGAGGGATGATGATCTGGGCTTGGAGTCATTCAGTCAACCATAGATTCCTCTGTATACCAAAGTAAAATAGAGTCAAACGTGAGATCAACTGTCTGACAGCTGAATTTCAGCCAAAACTGGGTCAGTGAACAATGACCTCAAGCTAAGCAGCAAATTCACAACAGGGTGGGCGAAAAAGAAATGGCCCAATGTGCAAGGTCCGTAAGAGAGCTGTGCATAAATTCCCACAAACTTAAACAGACTGAAGCAACTTTGTAAAGATGAGTGAGCCAAAAACTCCTAACGACTGTCATACAGTCATACAGAAAGCCGCTACTTCAAGGTGTTACTGCTACAGGCGGTTGAACAAGCTGTTGAATCTTAGGCTGTACTTAGTTTGTCACAGGAATGTGTTTCTACTGTACACTTGAGCATTTTCAAAGGCGGTGTGAGTTTAACTGAAACATTAGATGTAGGGAAATCCTTTTGTCACTCATGATTACAGAATCTGTAAAACTTTGCTTCATCTAAATGTGAAGATGATCGTCGTGGAGCTTTTATACCTTTTTAACCTATTTGTAGCTTCTTTCTTTGAGACAGATTTTTATATTGACCATCTCATTTTTCTTTGTCTTTATTGGTTCTTAAACTGTTAGCAAAGAGAAACCATATGACGTCATCACCCATAAGCACTGTAGTCATACTTTAGAGACAACAGTGATCATTTGTTTTTGCACAGACTGTTTTTATAAAAATTGTTGAATTGCACTCTGTTCTGCTCCGTTAACTTTGCTTTTCCTCCAGCCTTGAAAGCCTAGTGTTTTGTGCCAGGATTTAATGATGATGTTCGCTTTACATCAGTGTCAGCTGTCAGCTGGGTAACCCTGCAGTGTGTTTGCTCATTTTTATAAATCTAATGTGAATCCCAGGCACATCATACAGAAACTCTTTGGGTTTTTGTCCCTCCCTCGAGAGCTGACAGAAAGCCCTGTTCAGAGACCAAGGACTAAAATAATATTAATAGTGACATGTCCTTCAGCGATCATTTTACCTACTCTTCCTACTGTCCCTCGGACGATATAGCCCAATTTTTTGATTTCAGTTAGCAGTTACATCCACTGTATTGTTGAGCTACGTGTTTGGACAGATGATGATGAATCACTGAAAACAAAAATCTGATAAAATCTTGTTCTTCTCCTTGTAGCCCCAACAGGAAAATCTCCAGCACTGCTTTTGGAAGGTAGGCTTTTCACCTTGGCGTTTGTATCCACATGCATGTGCTTCTGTGCGTTACAGGCAAGGTCACTCACTTGTCCTCTGCGTGTTTATGCATTATACAGCACGCCCTACACGTGCTTGTTTGATTTTGTTGACATAGTGACGTACACACAGAGCAACATTATCAACTAGTGCTTCCTTATCTCTCGACTGTCCTATCACTGCACACTAAATAGGTTAATTACTAACTAGCTATTTAAAGAATAACTTTTGTTTTTGTCTCAGAGCTGAGGAAATAAGTTGGACATCAGCTTTTTTTTTAGTGGCTGGAGTGGCCCATTACATGGACTGTTGGTCTGTAGTGGGTGAGATGTTTTGTATCTAGGCTTTTGTCCTATTTTCAGCCACAGAAATTGAGTTATAGTGACAGAGTGAAAATGGCCTGTCGGGCCTGATCTATGTATTCAATATAAGGCTTGGCTGTCTCCCTGTTCTTTTTTACTTTCTCCTCTGTTTGATTTGATGGCTGCTTCCACTTTATGTCTCTCTTTAACTGCTCTTCTGCCCTTTCTCCTTTTTGTTTCCTCTCCTCTCTGTTGCTAATCTCAGTAATGGGCAAGCAGCTTGTTGTACCCACGTTATTCCATCAGTTTAAAATGTGGAAGCTAAAACTACATTATGGCATAAATATCACAGCCAGATGTACACACACCTGTGTGGGTGTGAGTGCAAGGATGCTTATTTTAATCCTGCTGGCAGCAGCTTCTTTTCTTTGGCACTGTCCTTTTTTTAGTCCTACATTTGGGTTACCTTGCAGCAGCTTCGCTGCAGAAACATAAACACCCAGAACCGGTCATTTCCTGGATCTATTCCCAGCATATTCTCTCAGCTGTGTATCTGTGTGTTCGAGCAGGCAGCTGCTCCACAACAGCAACTTGAGCAGCAGTAACGGCAGCACAGAGGACCTTTTCCGAGACAGCATCGACTCCTGTGACACGGACATCAATGAGAAGGTATGACTTTATGTTTCCTTCTGTGTTAGTTTGCTCCATCTGTTGATACGTACGATTGCGCTTTTATAAACCAAAGTAGATTGCTCATTGGATGCGATCGTGTCAGATCTAGTATATTCAGTGGAAGTGAAAAACTGAGATACTAAACACTCACCTCCAACATGTTAAAAATGCTACAGCTTAATATGATGATATACATTGACTAATTACAGTCAGTTCTTACATTTGCAAACTCAAGTTAAAAAGAAAGAAACAAGGTGCTAAGTGGCATTGTATAAACATTATGAATCTGTTTTCAATTACAAACTTGCCCTAGTATCTTTATTACCTAATTTAAATTGTTTATTTTGATGAGGGATATTTTTATGTTTTTCCTGCTGGCCAGCTATGCAAAATCTTAATTTTTGAATAGGATTGTAACATTTAATTTAGTTTCTGGTGTAATTTCACAGTTTGTTTTTGTCTCAGGTCACCTCTCTTGAGAAGAAGGTGGCAGAACTGGAGAATGAGATCCTGCTGAACAGTGACCTCAAGTCCAAACTGAAGCAGGAGAACACACAGGTTGTGCACAGGTAGAGGACTTTGTGTCCCCGTTGCAATAGTCTTATCTTAGCATAAGCATAAAATTATGTAACATGCATATACTGTAATTTGTACATGCACATCTCTCCACTGACAACACTCTACATACTCATATATGCTATACTCACTGTACATGCCAGCATACTGAAAGTGCTGCTGTATTGCATTTGCACTTCTGTATATAGACTATTCTCCTCCAGCTACATGCTAACTGCATTTCACTGGCTTTGTACCACTCCTCAGCAGATAATTTTACTGAAATTACTCATGTAAAATTGCAGCAGTGATTTAGTCATTTCCAAAGTAAAACTAAGCTTGTTTTTTATGCTTTGTAAAAAGAAAAAAAAACTAAACATTTTGACTGATGCATTCATCATCCTCATCATCAGGGTTCATGAGCTGGAGGAGCAGCTGAAAGACCAAGAGACCCGAGCAGAGCAAAATGTGCAGGAGGGCCTGAGACGCCACAGAGAGGCTTACAACAAGCTGGAGAGAGACAAGAACACACAGATAGAGCTGCTGACCAACCGGTGAGAAACACACAGTTGCACAATTTACCGAGCACATTTCCCAATTATTTGTGCATTATCTTTTTTTTTATGTGAAACTCATTACAGTTTGATAAAAATCTGAGAGAATTAGACACCGTCCATATCCGAGATAATGATGTTTATGTCCTTGCTCGCTTAAGAAAACAAATGCAGAATGGAAAAACAAAATGCTTAACAGCTCCGAGAGTCCTCCCGGGGTTTTAGTCATCTGCCTCTGGACATCAACAGCATATATCGCGGTACTTTACCCAAAACAGTGTCTTAGCTGACTGTGTGCCACACTGTAGAAATGCTGACTTACTGGATTTTGTGTCTGTAGAGTTAAGCAGCTGGAGGAGGAGAATAGTGAGATGTCTCTTAACATGAACCGACTCAAGTCGCAGACGGAGAAGCTGGATGAGGTAAGTGTTACTTACATTTCCTGCTATAGTTCCTTTGTTGCTCTTTTAACCTTTTAAAGCCAAATGTGTTATAGTTATTAAATGTGTTTTTGTGAGTTTGTGAGACTTTTACACCATCAGTGTAATTCTTTTTTTCTTCTGAAAAACCAAAATAAATTGCACAATACATTTTTAATGAATAAATTGCAAGAAAAATGCCTGATGTAGCAAATATGGTACATGTTAAAACTCATATAATATATAAATAAACTAATATTTAACTGATGGTTTGTTTGTTTTTTTGTCAGAAGGTTCACTAAACACTATTTTCATAAAATTAGAATTTTCTGCCATTTATTTCATGGCTCGGGTATTAAAGGGTTAAGCTGTTTTCTGTCATTGGTTGTGTGTGTGAAACTCTCCAGTTTAGTGTCTGTTTCTCTTGCAAACGCGCAGTTTTCTCATTTCTGTCCACGCTTGTGAGCACAGCGACAACTCCTTCAACATTCCCAAAGCCAATGAGACACCAGTAATTATATCTGTAGAGATATAATATATATAATATATATCTGTAGAGATAGCCTCTTAGTTTTGACCCACACCTCATTTATGAACTTGTATCTATGCAAATGACACCAAACCCTACTCTAGCTTACAAAATGTTGTGCAAGCAATTTGTCACAGAATATAAATGTTAACTTTGTCTTTGTGTTGAAACCTATTTGATAAAAGGAAATGCACTTCCAAGACCCTGAGTACCAAAAACACAGATAAATAAAAGAAAACCAAGTTCAAACTATAACTTTGTGTCTCTGTCTATCTTTAGGAGAAGCAAAGGATGACAGATAAGCTGGAGGATACCAGCCTGCGCCTGAAGGATGAGATGGATCTTTACAAGAAAATGATGGACAAACTGAGACAAAATAGAGTTCAGTTCCAGAAAGAAAAGGATGCCATGCAGGAGGTAGGAGGAAGCATTTTATGTAACCAGACACACACAGCAAGGTGTGATTGTTTGTTAAGTTGCTCATTCAGTTTCTCTGTAACACGTCTCTCCCTGCAGCTATGTCAGCTGATGCACTTACACCTACAATATACTGCCTCTGCACATTGTATAACATTTGTTCTTACTGTCTTGCGTAGCTGATAGAGGACCTGCGTCGAGAGCTGGAGCACCTGCAGGTCTTCAAGCTGGATGCAGAGAGGTCAGGCCGGAGGCCAAGCGCTTCCTCGGGGCTCTCAGACTTCAACAACAGGAGCAGGGAGGTGGAGCTGGAGCATGAGGTCAAGAGGCTCAAACAGGTACTGATGAAAGGCTCTGTTGGGCATGGGCAGTTCAGCGAGCATTGTAGCTACTGAGTGTGCTTTAAGACTGTTTGTTATGAATAATGAACAATAAGAATATGAGACAGTGTTTAAAACTTCAGTCAACGTTTGTAAGCAGTCTAAGGATTTTCAAAAATATTTAAATACTGTTTTGATTTGATCGTATCACAGAAATGAGGAGTTTTTGCTTTTTGAAAATATAATGTCTGTTTACGTGTAGCTTTGCATGCATGTGGAGGTGGTAGATGCACAGAAGTGAGAAGTACAAATTAAGCTGTCACAGACTGAATGTAGCGTAATGTCTGAATATTTAACAGATTATTTATGTTTCATTTGATTAGAGTAGCGGTTCATGTACCCTGGCTTCTTAGACTTGATTGATTCGAACTTTGAATGTGAATATTTTTGACAGATTTTATAAGTTATTGGCTCATATGTATATTTTTCTACTACCAGTCACGCTGATTGATGCATTCAATACAGTTATCGCCCCTAAAAATATAAATTCAGCTCATCGACGGGCAAAAAGATGTCTCATACTTTTCATGTGCACCTTTTGTATTTTGACTTTTTCTGGAGCACACCTCCACAACATTTAACACTGACTGCCAGAGGAACATACAAAGCTTTCTGCTTGTGTAAATGAAGCTGTTTCTGTGGCTACAACCAAAAGATGAAAATTGAGAAAATATAGTGCAAAACTACATTCAGCCAGAAGACATAGTTGTGCATTATAACTGCTGCGATCCCCGATGTACTGTGCCCATCTTTTAACCATTAAAGAGACGTTCAGCGTTGCTAAATGCAGTGCCAGCTGCAGAGGACATGTGATCTTTATCTTTTCTTAGATCTGTGTCTGACATTTGCTTCTAGACTTTTGCCTGCTACAGTTACAGAGACAG
>VOQK01026788.1:44966-60888 GCA_015052645.1 Benitochromis conjunctus
TATAAAAAGGGCCCCCCCCCCCCCCCCCCCCCCACACACACACACACACAGTGCAAGGCTTTCCTGAAGAGGTTAGAAGCTAGCAGCATTGATTTTTTTTTTTTTAATCACTGGTTTCAAACGTGTTTGGTAGGTTGATGTGAGGACACTGGAAAACAATCGAGCTCTTTCACACCTAACTAAGACCTTTCTTTTGTGGGTCTTGCTTTTTTTGCATGTGACTGCTATGCTGAAACGGGAAATGACTTTGGTTAAATTGTTGTCAGAGAGTTGTGAAAGTACAACTGTGTGAAATACCACATATCAAGTAAGAGTTCCCTTCATTTGATCCAAGGTGGCAAACCATTCATTTTGACCCCCAGAGGAAAAGGGAAGCGTCACATGTCCACTTACATTTGCTTTGCTCTGTCTTTTTTAGATGATCCTGAAAATAAAACATTATTTTAATAGACAAATTATATGCAAATGATAAATATTCTAATGGCTTTTGCTTTTGACTAGTTGCTTTGAAAACTTTTCAACTTGCTAGTCTAAATCTATCCCCTTCATAGGGATCACATTTTTCCATTTTATGTACAATTTTCAGGTATTTTTTTTATTTAAGTCTAAGTGTAGTTTCAAACCATTTATACATAAGCCACTTAAAGTATCTCTAGAAGAATCTTCTAATGATCGCAATGTAAAAAATAGGCTGCTGTTTCCAAATCAATCAAATCTTATGAAAATTAAGTTTGTGAAATGAGTTCACCACTAAATACTTAAATAATCAGGTTTCCCACGTAACCTTTTGTTTCACATTTAGAGTTTTTAGTTCAGCAGCACATGAATGGTTGGGAAACAAAGTATGAAAGGCACGGCTGAGATGTTCTGGACATGTAAAGGGAAGAAGATGGAGCTGCCAGACAGGAAAAGAGGAAGACCACTGAGAATCTTCATGGATGTTTACTGAAAAGGGCAAGTCGGTAATCTGCTGTGGGAATCCATAAAGGGAGCACCTGAAAGAAGAAGCACATGGTGGTTCTAATGGAAAATGGATACTTCAAAACCCTATGCTTAAGCAATCGACATGTCAAATTCTTTAGACACAGAACTCAAACTGCATCACTTGGGATCTGTCATACATGTACCACCAGTACCCAGCTGCCATAGGACCATTGGCAGAGTTCACCCTGGACAACTATTCACACTCACATTTAGAATCACCATCTAACCAAACTCCACTAACTACATGTCTTTGCACTGTAGTTAGTGGGGACATTCAAACCCATGCAGACACAGAGCACCTAGGAAGGCTCTGGCCAGATGATAGATTCAAACCCAGGGCCTCCTTACCTGAGTTCTGAGAAAAAAGTCAGTTTTATCTGATTTGACTGTGACTGGTGCTTTTTATACATGTAGTTTTTACTGCATGTGACTAATTACATTACAGTTAATTTAGGTGTTATTAGACACTTTGTAGATTATAAATAGCATTTATGTATTTATAAGTTAGTTTTATTTATATTCTTAATCTTCTTTCATTTATATTTATTTGCAATAGGAACTCTGGCGCCTCCTATCGGCAAACTGCGCAGTTTCATTTGGTCAGCTGGGTGGGTGCTGCACGCGGCTGGTGTGCCCGACACAGAGAGTTAAATTAAAATTAAGGATCCTGTCAGTGAAGTTTTAAGGTAAACTTGCACGTGAAAGCCTAACTTTGTGCTTTCCGTGTATGTTATCCGCTGCGTGTTGCTTTCTTCCCACAGGAAACTTCCAGTAGCCAGCACGACGGTAGCTGTCGATCACGGCGCTAAAGTTGTTAGCGTGCTAACAGAAAACAGGGCGCCTACGTTCACTCGGGTTAAAAAGAGTACATAGCTAGCTAAGTGTCAGGAAGTTTGGTTATTGTTAAGGAAACATTGTTTACGATTAAAATTATTTTATTTCTGTCATTGTTTATTGTTTTTCTTTTATTAATACCAATAAAAGTGACTAATTGACAGAAAAAGTAAAAAGGTGTTGACTGAAAAGGTTTAGGCTGAAAGTTTAGCTTAATAGCTCCACCGTGTTTTCTTTGGATGTTGGCTGGCTTTTGTTCCCTCCTCTGATGAATTGATCCCACACTGCTTCAATAATGTTGAGGACCGAGCTCTGGGGAGGCCGATCCATGATTGATGGGGGGGATTTTTCGTTCCACGTGCGCTATTACTTCATTGGCAGTGTGTTTGGGATTATTGTCATGCTGACAAATGAAGCTACTGCTAATCATACGATATCTAGATTTGTCTGCTCAAAGCTGCCTATTCACACTAAAAGTAAATGTTTGTGAATCAGACTTGAATACAGGAAATATGTTTAGAAACGTTGCTAAAACCAACATTGCTTTGTATAAAGGGAAGGAGACTTGTCATTAATTTACATTTGAAAGTATTTTGTTCTCAGTGTCAGTCACTGTAAGAATTAGGGAATCTCTTTGATATGTAACTAACACCTGAGGTCTGTTGGTGCTGTTAATGAGATGTTTTAATTCTTAACTAAAGTCTTAAAAAAAAAAAAATAAATCCAAGTATAACATTTGTCTCACTTGGTGTAATCATACTTAATTCGCACAGATCCATTCGAAGAAATTCAAACAATCTCTTCCATCCCATCTCTGTTTCACAGGTGAAGCGATGCCTCAGGCTGGTATGACATGTGCGGCTAAAAGAAGGGGAGCCTATCGCAACAGCTGTAAAACCAATTATCTGATCAACAACACAGGTTTGGTTAATGGAGCAGTTGTTTACAATGGATGCTCAGCTTCTGCCAGCACACCAGCGGGCACACAGCATGGTCCTAAACCCGCATACAGGATTAATGGCTATATTAACCATGGCTACAAAGGCAAGAGTACAAAAGCAGCACCCTCAGGGACCCTCAAGAAACAAGGATGCAAATTTTCAGCTCTCGGTGATGCCCCAGCATCTGATGGAAACGGCAGTGAAGATGTCCTGAGTGGTAACTCAGCCAAAGTTAGTGCTCCGCCCAGTAATAGTGTGCAAAAGGTACCAGATCCCAGCGTGTCAGCATCAGGGAAGAAGAAAAAGTGGAGGAGATTTAGACACAAGAAGAGGTGCATCACTTATCTTAGTCTTAAAGTTCTCAAGTCCAGCCATATACCCGGGGGGGGGGTCGGCAAAGGATAATTAAAAGACCTATGGGATTATTAATGACAGGCTTTCATTGTAGTTTTCTACTTCGAATCAACACATATTTGATGGTTTTGCAGTGAACCATGAATAACAGCCCTAGAGTAGCAAGATTTACTACTGCAGAGGCCCTGAGACAGATAAGTAATACTTAATGCTCAGCTGATGGAGATGAGTCAGGTTTACTTCCTTTTGCATTAAAAACAATACAAACATTTGTGAAAGAATGGGTTGTTCTAAAGAGCTCACTAAATCTGAATGGCGTACTGTAATGGGATGCCACTGTTGTAACAAATCAGTTAAGTTTGTGAAGTTTCTTCCCTTGTAAATTACGAACCATAGCAGCTCAGCCCTGAAGTACAGAACAGGGTGCGTAAAAGTCAACTGTTAAGTTTGATGGAGGAGGAATAATGCTGTGGGTTTGTTTTTCTAGGGTTAGCCTTCAACTCAGGGGAGTTCTCAATTCTATGCTTCCAGCTTTATAGGAACAGTCTGGAGAATGGCATTCCAGTGGGACTGTGCACAAAGCGAGGGGGGATTTGATGTGTCCATAGATTGAATATGTGAAAATATAAAAGCTCCTGTAGTGCAAACAATCTCATACTATACTTTCTATTGGAAACAGCCCTTAAAAGTATTCCTGTACAAAAAATTATAATCATAAATGACCACTTGTTCAGCTTGGTTACTTGAGGGTTAAACCAGCTTTAAATAAAAGCATTGTAAAAAACCAGCACAAACAGTTACTCAGTCAAATATCCCTTACATGTAAACCAGTGAACTGTGAAGCAAAGGTAAAATGAAAACATAACTAACAATAGACAGATGACTGAAAAATGTAAGTGAAATGTTTCTGGTGCAGGCAGGGCGTGCTAGACTGTAGAAGAATAAATGTTTCCAGTCCCAACTCGAGTGAAGTTTCAGCTGAGATGACAGAATGTTGAATGCTTTAGTTATTATTTTGGATAACTGCTTATCTTGCTGCGAGTCACATATGCAGAATATTGATACCACTCTGAAATCTGTCTGTTAAATCTCCAGCCAGCACAGCATGAACACTCAGAATGGCTAAAAACATAATAGTTGGGCTCAAATCCTTCTGTAGGTTTACACACACAGACTTAAACTTAAGGCATATTCTGTTCAGGTAAAAAGCACAAACCATTGTGGATCCATTTCACCTGTTTCGGTGCAAATTAAAGTGACAACAGGTTGACTGGATGGACATAAACATGTACACGAGCAGCCTGCTGGAGTTAATTCTTTGCACAAAGGAGCAGATAACCGTCCTGCTGACCAGCTGCTCTTGTATAAATGGCCCATCTTCCCATAGCTCTTTAATGCTGTCAAGAAACAAAGAGGCATGGGTTCACAATGGTTTCTACTTCCTAACTGGAGACACTGGTATTGGTTTAAATAACCTTGTGTTATGATGATTAAGTTTATTTGGACTTAATACACTTTTGTTTATAGTTGTTACATTAATTTGATTAACCACATATAAAGTGTGGGTTTTCCAGTGACGGTACTGTATTATATTCAGTGAAAAAGTATGGGAATGGTAAATAAAACATTTTCGGCTCCTTCACAGAGTGACAGCATGAATTAAAGAATGAAAGTACTCTATAATACTAATAAGTATGACTTTATTTGTATAGCACTTTTTAAAACACACAGTTACATTAATTCCAACATAAATGCTTTTTTGCACACATCAGATGTAAACTGTGGCCAAAAATAATGCAAGAAAAATCAAACCTATGTGATGAGTTTTGAGCAGTTGTTAAAAAAAACAAACTTGATAAATAAACATTTACAACCAGAAATGTATTTCAAATATGTAATTAATTTCCCTTCCCTCTGATTATGGAGCACTTTAATTAAACTGAGCTCTCTTGCAGAGACAAAGAAGTCGCCTACCCGGAAAATCCTACACACCCACTCATGCCACCAGAAGCAGAGGAAGACTGGGAAAAAGAGATCCAGGAGCCCACGCTCTCTGACTGGGATAACATGTGTTCTGGGGTCAGATCTCATGGTAAAGAAAAAACATTTTCATGGCATCTATTCTCTCCACGGTACAGTACTGAATTTGAATGTCCTAGTAATTGTAGGTATGCATACGTAAGAAGTTTATGAATTGCTGTAAGGTTGATTACTGATAATATCTTCACCACTGAGATCAAAAAAGGAAAACCTAGTCATTACATTTTGTGTCATAAAGGGAAACTGCTGAAACCAAAGTCCTTGGAGAAGTGAGTCTTGCCACACAGAGCCACTTTGAAATAGCTCCATGCAGTTATAAAGTGTTATCTACATTTATTTTCATGTAAATGGTCAAATGTGCCAGGATTATCCCAGGATATATACTACATGAGAAATAAATATTAGAAACAGCACATTTCAGTCCTGTTTTCATGGAAGCTGATGTTGCTGTAGGTGTCAGTACTACTTTTAGGATTCAGGCCATGACAGATGTGTTGCTGCTACTCTGTGCCTGTTTCAGGTCCAGAAGACGTCCGCCATTTTGCTCTGCAGAACCTGACACTGAAGCAAAGGGACACAGCGGCCCTGCCGGTGATAGCCGGTTACAGCCCAGCGGTGCACCATCCACTCCCCCTGAGATGGACCCGTTACAGAATTCCCACTGAGCCAGACCAGTTCGCAGATGCTGACTAGTAAGCTGGGCGTATGCCTATGTGTTAGGAAAAAATGGTTGATATGAGAATTCACAACATCTGTTTCTAAAATATTTGTTTAATTGTATTTGGTTTAGTGGAAAGCGTTACATTTCATTTTTATAGGTAAAGGATTGTGGGGTGGAGTCTAGGTTGCCATCTGGTTGTTTTTTATTGTAGGTTCTAGTTTGTATTTAAAATTCAGGTTTTATATTTGTTGTATATTACAAGAAAATACTTTGGATTTTGTGCTCTTAAACTTTGGTTTTATTTGAACTACTACTTTTAGTTGCACTGCTGCAGTTACTGCTGTTTCTTACACAGGCCATGCATTTCCTGTTTCGTTTCCATTCTCTTTCTTGTTTGTTCTAAACGAGCTACAATAATAGTTTTAACTGTTTCTTTGTGTTTTAAAATGCCTGAAATTTATACCATGTTGTCATAAGTTGCTCATTTGAGCTGAAAAATCTGTTTATAAACACCCACCTGTTCGCAGGAATTACATGAAGCAACTATTTTAATTTGATACTCATGGGACAGTTGATTTAACCAAGAAAGTATGGTTTGATTGTGTAATAACAATGTGATTTTCTGGTTGTTCATATCAGTTTTATTACCATAATAAATCAAAATTTCTTCTAATTTGTGCTTAAACCTTGCATTTTTCCCTGGCCACTGTCAAAAGGGCCCGCCTCTTCTTTTTTTGACCATTTAACCATAAACAAATAGATTTGCTCATTTTCCCCAGTTTAAATCTTACCATCTGTTGCTACTTAAAGGCTCTTTAGAAGCAATGATGGTTTCTGGCCACTAGATGGCAGAGTGGATATAAGCTTTTGCATTCTCCTAGTTATTTCCATACACCTCAGGGAGTTCAATGGGTTCATTCCCAAGGACTTGAGAGACAGAGGCATTTACTTGCATACTGCTCAGCCCATTTCTCCCTGGTGTTGAATTCAGAATGCAATAAGACACTGTTGCTGAGCTGATTAATGCCATTTAGTTGTACTAAATGTTTACAGACACAATGTCAGCAATACTTTTATAATCAAATGGGCCCATTTAAAATGTTTTATATGAAGTAGCTCTTTTTTTTTTGTTTTTATGTGTGAAAATCAAAAACCTTCAACATCACGTCTGAAGTTGCTCTTGTAGATTCCCTGTCTTGTGACTTTGGTTGTTTGTATTGGGGCAAATATGACAGCAGGAATGGTGATGACAGGGAAAGATGATGATACCCTTGTGCTGTACTGTTGTTTGCAGACACTTACAGATATAGTTAGGGACTGAATCGATCAAAAGCCATTCTAGTGCAAATTTTTAGCTCTAATTCAAGCAGCTGAACAAAAATATTGCCTCAGCTGTTGAGGAATTATTGGCATGTATACACCGTTCCCTATTTTCAGGGACTTAACAAATATTTTAGATTTCTTTGTTGAGGATCCTTCACAAGCAGTGACTGCCTGAAATTTGGAATTCATAAACATGACCAAGTAATAGGTTTCCTCCTTTGTGATCCTTTGCCAGACCTATACAGTGACTGTATTCAGATGTTGTTTGAGGAGCTTTAGGCTCTTTATGTTTCCACTCAAAGTATTCTGTCAGTTACAGATCGGGTGATTGATTGCAGAATAATCCACTTCCTGAAGTTTAAAATGCCCTGGGTTGCTTTCACTGTATATTTAGTTTCATTGTACACTGTCTGTCCAGTAAACTTTGCTGCATTTGCTGAATTTTAGCAGCAGGTATATCCCTAAACACAGAATTCATCCAGTCTCTTCTGTGTTTTAGTTACCCAGTGCGACTGGTGTGTGTGTGTGTTACAGAGTATGTATCAGATCATGAGCTGTTAAAAGCCTACTCCATACTTTAGTTTGGTACAGGCAGATCTTAGCTTCCTCTCTTACAGACATTGTTAGATAAATGGCCTGCCATTTTTAGATGTTTGTTCTGGAAAATGGCAGATCTGCCATTGCTTTTCAAAAACCAGAGGAATGGTTTAAATCTTGTAGCGATTGAAGCCTTCCCTTTATCCCTTTGTGACACCTTATGGAATGTGTTGTTCAGTAGAGGCTGAAACTTGTGAATTTTTTTTTTCCCATGGAAAGGATCCTGTGATCATCCCCATTGTTGTCTTCTGTAAACAATCAGACTGTATTAAGCTTATGTGTGCTCTTTTTTTTACGTTTTTGTACCAGAGTTATTTATATTGTTTCTCCACATTTTCTCCATTATCCTTTTGGTGGTTTTGAGTTTTTTTCTTTTTGCAGGATGGATGACTATTGCTCTTGCCTTTTACCTGCCTAATTGATTAAAAAAATCCCCTCGCCTGTCCATTAACAGCTTTTGAATAAGTTGTCCATTTATATTGGACCCCTTAAAATAGGACACTAATAAAATAAATATTAAAATATAATAATATAATCATTTTTCAGCCCCTTGAATTAAAGCTCAAAGTCTGCACTTTAGTAATATCACGCTAAATTCTGCCCAAACATTTCAAAACGTTACAGCCTGTTATTGCTGATGGAGACTGACCAGTCACTGAGCACAACTTAAATACCAATGAAATGGTCATAAAGGTTTCAGACAGTGTCGAAAATGGGAGAAAGGTGGCGTGAAGTTCTTCACAATAAAAAGATGATTCAGTCTGGATGTGTCACTGTTTCAAAGGTTATTGTGTTTCATGTCCCAACAGAACGGAAAAATTTGCACGTCGTCTCCGTTTCTGTGTAGGTCTGCTGGGGATTCTTTGTTTGCTACCCAGGGTTTGTGACATAGGTCATATTATTTAGTTTTATTATAGATATATTGTTTCTTTATTTTGTAAATCTGTGAGCTAATGCAGATTTTTTTTTTCTCACCACGTCCTTATGATGGCCTCACAATAGCCTTACAAACTGCTTGAATAGCTTGTAGCTATGCGCACACCTGAACAGGATTAAGCGATAGAAATTGGATGGCTGATTTCCTGATTGTTAATTTTGATCTGTGCTTGTCACCATCTGTTTGAAGCATTCGTTTCCAGGAAGCTGACCCATTCTGAACGTCATTTTTTAATTTACTGTAGCGATCATCACTCTTTGTAAACTTGGCTTACCCTACAGTGAAAATCCACTGCGAAGCAGAATTCACATGTGTTATTTGTTTGATCATAGACAGTTGATAAACACTTGTGGTCATGAATAGTTGCCTTCTGCGTAAAGAATCCAAAAATCCCAGAATGCACTTGGTGTCACTTTGACACAATGCTTTTTTTTGACATGAAATATGTCACTTTCACTGACTTTATATATGACCTTCGTTTCTAAAAATGTGTTTCTACATTCAAAGTCACCCTAAACGTGCTGGGTCTGTACACGAAGACATCTGTTACTCATAGTCGTGGCGCTCACTTTTTAGCTCTGAGATGCTGCTTCACATTTGGAACCAGCATTTGGCTTTCAAGGGATTTCCCTGAATGCTGAAGTAGCTGTAATAGTTTTGCATTACCATTTTGAGGGGGTGGCGATGGGAGCTCTAATGTTCAGAAATGGCATGTCTCATAACATCTCTATGAGGGATTAATACTCCTATATGTCCCAGTGGACCCCTGCACCACATCCTGTATTTGGACAAATAACTAGATACAAAGGACCATCCCTGCCCTGCTTGCCCCCCTATGTCCACATTGTTGTTCATAATTCATCTGTTTTCACAGTTTTCCTTCCTAGAGTTCATCTTTCAATTGAAGCAAAT
Source organism: Benitochromis conjunctus (assembly GCA_015052645.1). Lineage (NCBI taxonomy): Eukaryota > Metazoa > Chordata > Actinopteri > Cichliformes > Cichlidae > Benitochromis > Benitochromis conjunctus. The sequence goes on from VOQK01026788.1 coordinate 54,550, forward strand.
TAGATTGATGTTCACACACTGCACTGGCAGTTCACTAGCCAGCTCACGATATGGGATAATGCTGAATTTTTGCCAGATATCCTCTAATTGTTGTAAAAATGTTCTCATGCTGACATGACTCTGGGAAATCAGCCCCGAGGCCTTACGAGCCACATTTCTCAGATGTGAATCACCCCCCAGTTATTTCATCTGGATCCGGTGTGACCAGTAATTTAGCATTCATCGTCTTTATTGATCTGGCAACATAATGGTTTGTTAGGCTGGCACATGAAGAGACCCAGGAGGAGACAGGAAGCAAGAATGTGGTTAGTTCAATCCCCTGCAGCTAACTAAAGCAAACACACTGCGGTAGTGGATGGATGTTTGTCACAGTACTGACCATAATTCTAAGTCAGGGTCCTACTTTGATAACCTTGTGTATTTATATTTTTCAGTAATTTACTATATGGTCTTCCCAATGTTAATTAAAATCAATCAAAGAAAAGAAAAAACAGGCATATCATAATAATAACATTAATTTCATTAAAAATTCTCAAAAGTACATTTTTTCCTCGTTCCATCTCATAAGTTTTATATGCTATGTTTTTTGTTTTCATAAACCAATAATCAGATATAATCTGTCTCTTTAACTGATATTCACAGTTAAATGTCTTAAACTTGTATTTCAGCTAAATACAAAGGGACATTCAGAGTTCATCAAATACACGTGTACACACCAACCCCTGCGCACGTTATCGTGTAAAGCTCACTCATCTAAGGAATGTTTGAATAAGGATTTTCTTTTTTTTACAAAAGAAAATTCACTACCTTGAAAGTAGTCACTGTTGTTTTGTTTTTTTTCTTGCAAGACTGCCGTGCTGCTGTAACTACTTACCAGACAACCAAACATTTATTTATCTATTTTTTTAAATCGTTGCTAACAAATTTAGATGTAGTCCTGTTTGTAAGTAACATTTTCATGTGTGTGTGTGTGTGTGCTGATTTTGGCTAACAGACATTACTTATTTGCACATCATCTAACCTAATTATACCCAATTATTGTCCATGTTTAATGCAAGCATCCAGCATGTTAACAACATCTGTAAATGACATAAAATAAGGAAGAGTATAATGAGTCAATTTAAGCAACATATCTGCCAGTCCCACAGACGGGGAGTCAAAAAATATTCCTAGATGTACTACTGTTTTTTTAATTTAGACTTTTTCTGCTAGATGAAAATGGAATCTCAATATTTTACAGTATATTTCATAGTATTTGTGAGATAAGTTAGAATTTGCTTGTTAACGCTGGAGATTTTATAGTTGATTCAAAGTGATGGAAAACACTATCACCACAAATGAGCCCAACCTTTTTTTAAACATTAGTTTACAGAATAGAAAGAAATTTCACTGAAAAGTTTTATTTCTAGGCAAAGTCACATTTAACTAAGAAATGGAACTGTAACCAAATATTAAATGTGCAACATTTTATAACAACATTAGAATAAGTTTTTTCAGCTTGCACATCTTTCCTCCTAATCCAAATATTGTTGTTCCACCAGCTGACACAAATTATTCTATCCCCGTATATATGCTTCCATATAAACATCTGTACTATTTGTTCTATCAATAGGATGCAGTCCCCCCCCCTTCCTCCACCTCTAAATGACCTCCCACCATGCATGATAAATTGTACAGCCAGTTCAGAAAGGCAGCTAACGCTGTATTCCTCCTTTGTGACTCGCCTCCAGTCATTGCTTTTTCATCTCGCTTCAGTGTGTCCGGTCATTTTCTGTGCCTTCTCTTGACTGATCTTGTAATGGTGTGTTGGCAAGTACAGAAAGAAGTACCGCCAGAACTAACCACTACAAAAACATAAATCGGCCGTTTTTGGGGTGTAGAGATTCCAGGAAATTTGAACAATTACCAGCAGTCAACTGGTTAAAATTGGTTAAAGATGGAAACTACAAGACCCTTTGGAGAAATAGCCTCAGTTACTTGTAATCTGTGCCAGTTTAATTTAATTTGGGAATTTATTATTTTGGCAGCATTAAATATAATGACTTGTTGGCATTTTTAAGCCTAAACTTTAAGGAAATGGTGGATTGTATTTTATGGCTTGTTTCTGACTGTGAGGATGAGAACACGTTACATTCTGTTGAGTTTCCCTGTTGTTAGTTTCTGCAAAGCCACTTGTGTCGCTCCCAAAGAAGAAGTCTCATAATTTCCTGTCATTGTGACTTGACCCAGTAGGAAGACAGCCAGAGTGCAGAGATCTGGGTGACAGACCATCAAGAAGAAAAACCGCACACAGCCTGTGGAAATAGCTGGCAGTAGTGACTGTAAAGGTTGCAATAGCCTGATGACAAAGCACACTGTTTCTTAACTCTGTGATGAAATAAAAAGATTCTGCAATGCTCCAGGCAGTCCCTCCAACTAGGTGAGCTTATTACACGCTAAATAATTTCAAGGCTTTAACTCTGAGCCGGGTTACTGATGTTTATATTTCAGAACACAGACTCTGCAATTAAATTCTTAGTATATTAATGTTTATGTTTTTTGGTGGATTGCACTAAAAGGAGCCATTGCCACATCTGGTGAGCAGAGGAAAGGCTAATGGACTTTGCTGAGTCAGAGTGATTGGAATCAGGAGGCGTTTGCCTGGACTGAAATCTTCACCATATGGTGAAACTGGAGCACTGCACAAGTGCTGCAAGCCTGGGTCTGGTAAAATCACTTCCTGAGTGTGAAAGTAATGCTTTTATAGTCTATTCTTGCGGTAACATGATGACTTTTATTGGAGTACAGTTGAGGAAATACATATGTTTTAACATAAATCCCTCCTGAGATTAATTAAGGCAGCATATGATGGCTATGATGAGGTCCAGTTTGCTTCAGCGTTATCAAAAAAAGACTTAAAAACGCGTCTGTTTAACATCACACAGCAACACATTTCCACAAAGAATTCGTAGGGCAACAGGAAAATTTCCATTTATTGCCAGTGCCATTTACAAACAACATTAGCTTTGTACTTTTAAATGGTCTCTGCTTATAATACACTATCCGTATTCTTGTCGTGGCCTGCTCTGCTGCATAGCAGTATTTAATCTTAAATTCACTGCATTATAGTTGTTGCTTCAATAGTTATACTAAAACTGTAAAAATGAGTTCGTGATTTTTTACAAGTTTATTCTGCTATTCATTCGACCCATGAAATGCCAGTAAATATCAAAAAGTGTTCATCGTACAAGTGGACACGTCCAAAAACCATTGTTTGAATAACACTCTGAGCAAACTGGATGAAAACATGCGCACGTTAATTTTTTCTTCAGCAGCTAGTGGATTAAGTGTATGAGCTTTGCTTTCAAGGCGCTTGAAAGCTGAAGCTTTATTTAAATGCCAAATGATGCTGAGCTTAATGTTCACTCCATTCCTCTGACCCTTACTACCGGTTTTAGGAGGAGATAACAGAACAGCCTGTAATTAGACTGTTATTCATCACTATGCGGGCATCAGTGATTGCGTGCAGTACCGTGCCAGGCCCAGACAGCGGCAGTGTTTGTCAGCCGTGCACCGACTGGCCCTCTGGCCTGTTGGGATGCTGGGCTCGTAGCTCGGCTGGCTGCTATACACCGGCCTGTGGCGACCTGTCTGGCTACTCTGCCTTCCTGTCTCTCTCCTACTTGTCTGCCTTTATCTGTCTTCTTACCTGTTTGGTAACCTCTTACTGACAGCCTCTCTTGTCTTTTTGACAGACTACTCTCTTAGCTGTCTCCATGGACGTCTGCGTCCAGTTGCAATTTTTTTGCCTTTCCTCCCGCCTGTCAGTATTGCTGCAGAGGCTGCCCGGCTGTCACTCTTCCATCCTCTCTGCTCGTCTTTTGTCTGTGTGTCTAGCTGCCCTGCCGCCTGTCTGGTTGTCTGGCTTCCCAACCGGGGGATGTCTGGAAAGGTGCTGGATAACAAGCACCCTGCAGACCGACCACTCACTAGAACAGAGGCGTGGAGGGAGGGTGAGAGAGAGAGAAAGAGAGGGGGTAGGTGGTGGCTGTGACAGATGAAAGGAGAGATAAATGGAGAAAAAGGAGGAGATGAGTGGGGAGGGAGCACATATAGTTAAAGAGGGTGTGGAGAGCAATCCTGAGAGGCAGAGAATGAGCGAGCACATGGAGATAGACAAGCGTTAAGGAGGAACAGAGGTAGACGACGAAGGCAGGGTGAAGCAGATGGATAGGTGGGAAAGCAGAGCGCAGTGAGTGAAAGCAGTAGTGAGTCGAGAGATTGGGAGACAGACAGACAAGGCATGCTGCTTTTTAAGAGGCTTACACACCACGGCTGTTCTGTTATTGAATTAGTGTGCGAGATGTACTGTTAGTCTGAAGAGCAGAACTGTGACTCTATGGGGATTTTACATGCACAAAAACACACATCCTCTCACTCCGTGTCTCTCGCATTTTCTCTCACACTGTCTTTTACACATGCACACCCACACAGGCAGTTATCTAGTGTCAGACTCCTGGGCCTCTGCACACAGGCGTTGTGATGAGGCTTGCATCTGAATTACAGATGAGACCATCTAATGTAAAGTGCCGTAGTCAGAGTCTCATTTGTATACATAACTTTGACTCTAGTTAATCCCATCAAGACAACCTGGGCCTGTCTTTCTATATAATGCTGTGGTCAAATGCCCTGTTTAAACCTTCTGAACAAACAAACAGGGATACAGGGCATCAACTGAAGCTGTAAAAATTAGATATGAATCTGTGAATGATTCAATTAATCAATAATATTTATTCTGTCAAGACAAGATTTACTTTACATCTAGTTTGATAATATTTTTAAAATGTATTCAACAAACAAAATGTCAAAAATTAAAATCTGCTTTCTTCCATTTGATAGAATTTTACCTTTTATAGAGGAATTTTTGGACCATCTTCAATGAAGATCCTCAGTTTTTGTTAACCGAATTTTCATTTACTTCAGCCCATCTGGCCAAAGGACCAGTGAGCTTTGCAATAGCAGGGTGTCCATTGTCCATTCATCCATCCATCTGTTCCTACACAGTTTACAAGAATTGCTTCTCCTTAATCTTAAGTGGACTGGACCAGTTATATTTTTCTTGTCTGTCAATGTAAAGAAGTCCAGACTGTCCTGTAATTTAAAAAAAATGTAATTCACAGAACATTCCCTTAAAAACAAAAACAAAACAGACATCTCTATGGAAGATAGGTTCCCGTGTTTCTCCATTTAATTGTTTACCGATTACTTAATTACTTTGGTGTAGCTTGAATGGCCATGGGGGTCTTTATCAGTAGTAAAAAGTAAAAAAAATTAAAATAAATAAACATATGAAAATACAGCCAACAATCTATGCCCTCTTTACTTTCTCCAAACCCGTCCAGTAGGGCAGATTAGAGCCTTGCTGGGCTGATTCTGTCAATTTGGTCTTATGTTCGACACCCCTGTCTTACGATAACCTGCAAATTGCGTCAAGTCTTGACCCAGATGAGCTACTGCTTCATTGACATTCTGGTTGTTTTTTGTTTTGTTTTTTAAAACATCTTTTTTGATTATTTCATTTGGTCCAATATTAACTATATCAACATCAGTATTTATAGCAGCCGATATATAAATGTTTTTAAAGTAAAGTTAGAGATAAGTGAAACAATTCAGTTCAATTTTATTTATACAGCACCAAATCACAACAACAGTCACCTCAAGGCGCTTTATACTGTAAGGTAGACCCTACAATAATACATACAGAGAAGAACCCAACAATCATATGACTCCCTATGAGCAAGCACTTTGGTGACAGTGGGAGGGAAAAACTCCCTTTTAACAGGAAGAAACCTCCGGCAGAACCAGGCTCAGGGAGGGGCGGCCCATGCTGCGACCGGTTGGGGTGAGAGAAGGAAGACAAGATAAAAGACATGTTGTGGAAAAGAGCCATAGATTAATAACAAGTATGATTCAGTGCAGAGAGGTCTATTTACACATACTGAATGAGAACAGTGACTGAAGAAGAAATACTCAATGCATCAAGGGAATCCCCCAGCAATCTGAACCTATCGCAGCATAACTAAGGGAGGATTCAGGGTCACCTGATCCAGCCCGAACTATATGCTTTAGCAAAAAGGAAAGTTTTAAGCCTAATCTTCAAAGTAGAGATAGTGTCTGTCTCCTGAATCCAAACTGGAAGCTGGTTCCATAGACGAGGGGCCTGAAAACTGAAGGCTCTGCCTCCCATTCTACTTTTAAATACTCTAGGAACAACAAGTAAGCCTGCAGTGTGAGAGCGAAGTGCTCTAATGGTGTGATACGGTACTATAAAGTCATTAAGATAAGATGGGGCCTGATTGT
>VOQK01026792.1:0-13489 GCA_015052645.1 Benitochromis conjunctus
AACGCGATTGAAAGGTAAGGAGGAGTTCACTAAAAAGATCAGCACGGCTCCTCTCTCAAGGACACAGCTGTCTATCTCCAAAGAGACACTTAAGAGAAGAGAAGCTGAAGGCTGCTTCAGACATATGCACTCCCAAACACACACATAGATCCCTATCAAAGGATGCACGCGGCTTGCAGACTATGAAACTTCAATAAAATAAGGAATCTTATTATTCCAGACAGGCATCCTCAGATCTTTATCAAGATGGCATAAATTAGTATGTGCTGGGTATAATATTCTCTCTTATTAAACTCTGCAACAGAAAAAAAAAAAATCTTAATGCATAAACATTATTACTCTATGGTGAGGTGGGAAGCCTAAAGACAGAAGTACTGAGTTTCAGCAGGAAATTCTATCCAAGACCCCCAGAAACGGCATCAAAAAAATAATCAATGATTTTCTACAAATGATGGAAATTTCTCGCCAGGCTGCAGGGAGTGAGACCTCACCATGGAGTGGCTCAGTTAATCATTAGAAAAGTCCAATTAGAGACGGAACGCTGAGGGGAGGGGGGGAATAAATCAGACAGCATTCCCCCTCAAGGGTTTCAACTCAAACTACAGCAATAAATCTGAATATTAATAACGACAATTTCTCCTTCATTTGGAGCCGAGCAAACCTCCACAGCTGTCAATCGGCATTACGCGGGTAAATTAATAGATTTATAGATGCAGTCTGTGGGGCACTGCATGATATATTCTGCCAAGAAAAATGAGCTACTGGTATTGGTGCCAATGTGTCTGCTGCAGAAAAAACAAACAAAAAAACAAACAAAAAAAAGGTAAAATCTGTGTCCGGCTCATGCTTTATGATCACTTTCTGTTATTTATGTGAAAATATAAATTACAAAAGATTTGAAGGAGGCATTGGTCACTGTTTACCCAGAGAAACAACATCTTTATGCATATCAATATATAACTAACCTCGTAAACAGTGTGTAAAACAAGAGTCAATATTTTGGAAGTTGCAAAATTTTATATACATTTTGTTTTGTTTTTAGCAAAATACTGGCAGCAAAGATAAAAAGCACTTCTGAGATGCTTATTTGGGGGGTTTCATCAGCATCCTACAACCCTTAATAGGGTACTTGTACTGAGGACATGCGCTTCACTCACAAGCACACACATACAGTATATGTTCCACAGAACACACATGCATTGTCACAGCAGTTGCTATGCGACACAGAGAAGGCAGCAGAGTCCACTCAATTTGTAGAGAACAAAAAAAAATAAAATCTTTATTTCTTCTTTTTTTAGTCTTCCCTCTTTTCATTTGAGCTCCTAATGGTTAAAGTGTCTCCACTCAAGGAGCATTTAAAAAAGCAGCAGTAAATGGAGCTCTCAATGAGATTGCCCTCATTTCAGCTTTCCATACCAATCTGTTACCACTTCATCATATAAATACTATAAGTTTGTGTGATTGGAAGATATGACTAGGGAGATCTTTGGACTTTATTAATCTGGTCCTCTGCCTCCTTAAGAATTCAACTCAGTATATAATTAACTTGGTAGATATGTCACCAAGAGGTGGAGCTTTTTTGTGGTGCTAAGCTAAAGTTGAGAGTTGTACACCCACGCTGATGGCGATTCTTATAATCATTACTAATGACTGTAGCGCTGTAAAGAACTGACATTGTGTTTCTGCCAAATAAAGCATTGGTGCTGTAATCTCCATGCATTAGCTAATAAGATGTTCCGGAGCCTACGCTAGCTAAACTAGCTGTGCGTTGTTACTCGTTTTCCACAGATGAAGCTAAAACTGTGCAAAAGCACAGCCATGAGCATTATTGGCAAGAATGCAAAAGTAAAATGCTAACATTAGGCTAAATACACCACCAATTTGCAACCGTGTTCGGTGTTACGTTGACATTAAATGTTCCCATCAGCTTCTGTAGTTTTATTTAAACACATTTTAGCAGTTGTTCTCTCTGCAACACAGACTTGCTTCAAAATACACGAACGGTGAATTAATATATAACTTGTTACAGAACATTGTGAAAATTATTTTTAGGGCATTGAACCAAAACCCCATTAAAATTCAGTGATTTGCAAACATGCCAGCTCTTTTCCAGGTTTTAGGACTACATTAGTCATCCAATCCCTTAAACTCCTTCCCTCCCACTCTTCTATCTGCCATTATTTGACCTCACTTCTCTTTTCCCCCCCACATCCACCTTATCATTCTAGCTGACCAAAAAAATCCCACCCATTGACCTATTCCTACACTTTCCATCCATCTCATTTTCCCACTTCCGCCCCCTCCAGCTTTCCACTCATCCATCTACTTGGTCAAACCTTCACCCAGCCATCGATGCATCCATCCATCCATCTGTTCAGCCGTGCCTCCCCACAAAATGCTCTCTGTCCATACATCTCTCCATTTTAAGCCACCTTCATGCATCATTAGTTAATCCATATGTCACTGCCTCTCATTCCTGCTTAGGTCTCTAAAATCCTCCAACCTTATCCTCCAGCAGCCATTCATACCTCTTGGTAGCGGGCCAGTCCCCCGTTGACTGCGGCGTCGATGACCCCGTTGAGGCACATGGTGAGAGGGTTGATGTTCTGCATCTGCCGGCTCTGACACTGGGTGATCAATGTGCGCAACTGCAAGTTCTTGTTCTCGATCACCTCAATGGCATTCTCCAGTGGGCTTACCTCCACCTGTTCACATGAAGGATGAAGAAATATTTTGTAGCTTTTTATTTGAGGCTCTAAAGGGAGCTTTACAAATAATATCTGGAAACTAAAAGATCTATAAGGTATTTGAGCAATGTGGGCATTTTAGAGGGTCTGCTAAATTATAAACGCTACTGAGGTCCTTTATAGTGAAAGGTCCAGCAGTTTAAAACATATTAGGTTCTACAAATGAGGGTATTTCAGCCTGTAATGCTTTAGTTTTGACCACCTTTTTCTCCTAGAACAGAGCCATGCAGCCAAATGTATATTAACAACCTTTTGAAAATAGTGGTCCTTGCTGAAACGTATCAACTGTTTTTTCTTCTTCTAAAACACAGAAATTTGAAAAAAAAAAAAAATACAATTACTGCCAAAATCATTTGGACCTTTTAAGTTGATATGGTAAAAGTTTTAGCACCAGCTTATTTGCACATTATGTGGTATACTTGACATCCAAAATTAGCCTTTTTAGAAGTAAACACTCGATACCAGCTTGTTGTTAAATTAGTTGGAAACGCTTTAAAGAGCCTTTTCACTGAAAACTGCTCTCTGAGTGAGACGGCTGCAACGTTGGGTCAGCATCTTTAATTATATTTGTGTTATTTACCAAAACACCAAAAAACACCTACATGTATCGATTTATTAACCATTATTATAAAGAATTATTGTAGCTTTGTTAAAAAACTAAGTGCTATTTTTTAAACATGTACATTAATATATGAACACTTTGACACATACTCGTGAAGGCACAGAGAAATACATTGTCCTTCATCCTGATTTCTTTTTCTCTATTTTTCCCCCTCTCACACAAAGCTTAATCCTTTTGCTAATTGAGCTTTTGCCAGTCTTCCATTTTAAATGCTACTGCACTCCATAGCCATCATAGAGTAACACTGGCTTTACAATCCACAATTTCACACCACGCTCAGAAGCTGTGAAGTAAAGAATATGCGCTCAGACCATCACAGTCAGACACTGTGTTACGTTTGGCATACACTGCACAGAGCAACATTTCAAAATCCGTGCAAATCTGACCCTTAGAAATCTGATTGGGAAGACGAAGCATTTACATGTAACAGTGTAGCAATTGTCTCATGTCAAATATGACAGGAATTTGCCACCTACGGGGGGGAAAAAATATCCCAATACGAAAATCAATTCTAAAAATTGGACATGCTGGCAATCAAAGTAAAGCAGTTTGGCTTTTAGCGTGACATCCGATCAAACCAACTCCGGAAACTGAACATCCAGTAGCCCCAAACCTATGACCTAGGTCATGACTGCTGCTCAGTCTAATGACTTGAATCAATACTCGTGTGTTGGCTGTCATTTCTCTAAATTCCAACCTGCAAAATTAAAAAAAGAAGAAGAAGAAAGTATCACTGTGTCCCTTGTGTGAAATGGCTGTGTGTTGTGTTTATCCCTTCACTGTTATTTCATCAGACGTGGTCACACTCACCAGTTCTCTCTTTTCAACTTCAAACCAGCGGGAGATGCCTGGAAGACTCTGGATCAGAGTCAGGGTTGTCCTCTCCACCCACAGACTCTGCATACACACAATACATCCATGAGCATTAGCCGACTGCTAAACATACAGGGAAAAAAAAAAAATCCATAAATACTTAAGCTCGCTGTACACATATCTCAGTGGCAGCACTGTTCAGGATTGAATTGCTCATCCATAGTTAAAGGAAAATATAAGAACGCCTACTACCCAAAAACACACTCTTTTACTCATATGTCACATGTCTAATATCCCCTCCAACAGTTATGCTGTCAGCCAGCATGCTTGTTAAATCTCCAGCCTCTCAAACGATCATTAAGACAGCACGCAAGCTATGGAATTTTAATATTAACAGCAGGCTCTAAACATAACAGATTTACAGTACAAGTGAAACAACACTGTTTACACTATTCTGTACTCATGTTACTGTAGACGGCAAACTGTTATTTTGGGGGGATGTGTACTGTTTAGCACTAGAAACTTCCCTCCTGGTAAAGGCTTGCTAGTACTTAATAAGAACAACAGCATGTTTAAGAGTCTACAGCTATGCTAGTTTCTAAAAGCAGCTAGTATGCTAGTTGTTCTCGTGAACTCTAACCTATTGAGGTTAGAGGCCACAGTGAGAAAGAATGGGATGGATGGTATTTTTACTTTTAAACCTAAGTATCAGATAAATCTGTTACCTTAACATCTTTATTTTACCCTAATTTCTTTCAGAAATCTGTAATCTTCTTGACAACTTTGGGGGGAGGTTTCTACGAGCTGATCCTTCTAAAGGTCTTCTAATGATCAAGATGCTAACACAGTATAGCTTCATTCATTTAGAGACAGTATCTTGCTCAAGGACACTCCAGCAGAGCAGACGAGCGCCGACATGCACTATTGATCCAGTGTCCTCAGGTTGAAGAAAGGTCTTCCGACTCGCTACACAACATTGCTGCCCTTTATTGATTTTGTGTTTTTTAAGGCCAAGAAACCCTCCTAAACAAGTCTTGAGAAAAAAAAAGAAAAAATGAAGAAAAAATAAAAAAAACATGTACTGCAGTTTAAGAGCAGGAAGTTGAAAACAGAATCTCACATAAAAAAGCAATTTCTGTCATGCAGATAGAAACTTCAAGAAAAGCTTTCTTTCCTACTTCAGTTTATCACCATATCCTGGCTGCGGCATGCTGTTGTCACTATGTGAAAGTTTATCATAGATATTATTCCCATCTAAGGACCAGAAATATCCAGTCCTGATGGAAATATGATATCACGATTACATTTAGCCAAATAGCCTTGATGGAAGTGAGATGAGAAGGCTGCGTGAAGCGTGTGCATTAAAGCAGAATATTTATGAGAATAATATCCGCGTCTGTGTGTCGGGTGTGCGTATCTGCTCAGAGTGTGCGCAGCTGCATGACTGTGTGAGTGTGTGTAACTGCATCACGCTGTAAAGGCTTCATTTGCACCAAGTAGTACGCTGCTCTGACTAGTATCTGAGTTCCTGTGTATAATTACTGATACCGGAGTCACAATGAATAAAACATGCACTATACACAAAGTAATACCTGAGCACTGGTTCAAACTATCACTCCCTACATGGCCCATGATGGATGAACAGGGCAGAGAAGGAAGTAAATGAAGCCGATTTGTATCAGTGAGAAATGTTAATGTTCAGAAATGTATGATTTTAACTTTTGAAATATTCACTGAAATATTTCCCTTTTTTCCACTCAGCAAAAAGCCACAATTGATGGTTTGAAGAGGAGATAACCTTAGATAAATGCAGAGAAATTTTCTTTACCTTAAACTCATTCTCCTTGTCTTTGGTGCCCTTGTGAAAGGGCCGGTCATATCTGAACCTCCAGATGTGATTAAACTTGTAGAAGCTTTTGATGTTGTCAGGCACGCCATCTCTCTGTAGCACATCCTGGCTGTCGGGGATGGGGGTTACAGCATAGATCTGCAGGTCTGAAAGCACCGGAAGTTAAGGAAAGTGCAAGAGAGAGTGACAAGGGGAAAGCACTGCCGACTTAAATGAAAAGCAATTATCAATGACCCGAAAGCATGTCGGAACTTCAAAGATGACAAAGGTGCACATAGGAAAGAGCTTATGTGTATCGTTAATCAAGATATTGGCCACACGTTTGCTTGCATGTCCTACTAGAAAAAAAACAATACCCACTAATGTGATATTTGAGCCGGACCAATGTATCAGCTAGCTAATATCGTGGGACAATATCAGCGATTTGCTGATATGTGTATCAGTATCTGTGACTGGTGATAAATGGAAAGTTTAAAAGTTTAGTTTTAAGCTGCATTGTCAAATTATTTTTCGCACAGGCTCATTAATGTCTTCACAAAATAACTGTGAGGAAAATCTTTACGTGTTTCAAAATCTTTTTTTATCAGAATGTGAAATCACCAAATATGAATACGGCCTTGAAAAATCCTATCTAATGCATAGTACACTTTATATTTTGTTCAAATTGTGTGTAATGTGTGTAAAATATGTGTAAAACACGGTGGAGGTTCTGTCATTGTTTGGGACTGCATAGCAGCCGGCGCTGTAGGGAAACTTTTCAAAATTAATGGAATAAATGCAGCCATCAATAACATAACAACCCTTGCTTGGCAACGATTTTTCAGCATGACAATGATCCCAAACACACTGCTAATGCATTAAATGCATATCTGGATGGAAAAGCACACAGAGGAGCACTATTAGTCATGGATTGGCCTCCCCAGATCCTGGACATCAACATTATTGAAGCAGTGTGGGATCATCCTGCAACAAAAAGCATCAAAACATCCAAAGAAGAGCTTTGAATGTCTTTTCAGAAGCCTGCTGAACTACTCCTAAAGCCTACTTAAAGAAATGACAAGAAAACGTGCCTAAGACAGTACAGGCTGTGTTGAAGAATAAACGTGATCATACCAAATATTGATTTCCAAGCTTGTTAGAATTATACAAGCTGTTTTTTCGCTTAACATGCTGTGTTTTCATGTATGTTTCCCCCACGTTTCTACAAATCGCAGCACCTGCTTCCCATTTTCTTAGCAGAATAAAAAGAAATGAGGGGTAACTCAAGACTTTTTGCCCAACACTGTAAAGCGAGAGGGAAAAAGAAGTTTTTCTATTGACTAGTATGACAAAACATACAGCGAGACTTGAGTGTAAAAAGACAAGGAGTGAGAAGTGATTCAGTGTTTTAAAAAATGCCCAGCCTCTCCTTTATTATGAGAAACCCCTGCACTGATAAACAACTATATCAGAGAGAGAGCGAGAGAGAGAGGAGAGCTAACATACATGAATTCATATGCATGAGTGTTTGTATCAAGGATTTACAGATGGATGAGCAATCAGAGAGACTATTGATTGGCGTAACGTGAGAGCACCACAGCAGCCTGCTACTTCATTCAGACGTCACTTTGAGTGGGGGAAGTGTATGAAAGGTAGGCACATCGCACATAAACATACTGAAGAATGAAAGGTACACCTTAACTTGAGGCTATTCTCTAATCCACTGCTGCTCAGTTTACATTTTGATGTCACCTCCACACCTGGAATATTTCCTAACTGCAACTTTTGAGGGCTGTGTTGACAAACTCTGCCAACCTCCAGACAGGAAGACATACAAACACCTGCCAAAATACTTTAAACCTTTTTGCGATTGTTCCTGCTACACTAAGACTGCAATTTGCTGCGATGACACACACACACACACACACACACACACACACACGCACACACGCACACACACACACACACGCAGAAAGACAGACACGCGAGGTGAAAACAGCACCAGCCTCACTTTCATAGCTGGTAAACATGTCTCTCTATCTCCAGCCCTGTTCTCTCTTTTACTGTTGTTTCCTTCAGTCTTTGTGTCACTATGTCATCGAGTCTGCCTGTTTTCTTCCCTCTTCTATCTAGGCCAACAGTTGTCCCTTACATTGGTGTGAATAGTTAAAAAGCCCCACATACTGTAGGAGTGAATCTGAGCGCTGCACGGAAAAATGAAGGGAGCTTAGAGTAGGTTATTTGATTTGTGCCTGGTCCCTGGTAGGAACTGGCTCTAAGGTGTTGTGTTTTTAAGCAAATCCAAAACCTTAGTGTGTCTGATTGTGATTTGTATTACATTTTGTATACTGCATGCAATTTGCAGCACTGTCTGTTTGCGTGATAACATGTGCCTCATGTCGCCTGCAGGGCAATTGTGTACATGTATACACAAAGCTAGCTGAGCCTCCCTGACAGCACAGTACACATGCTTATGCATACGCAGTCAGTTCAGTCTCCACGTCCAAGTCTGCATCTGCTGTGTTTGACCACTCTTTTCTACTTTATTTCATGCCTCCATGTACGCTGAAGGATACACTGTGCGTCTGCCTGGTATATGGTCTGGTCGGGCTGGTTTACGTGCTGCATGGCGATGGCGTGGGGGAACTCGTTGAGCATCCGCTGCTGGAACGCCTCCAGCCTCTCGTAGTCATGGCCTCGGCACACAAACTCCTTATTCTGCAGTGGAGGGGAGGGGGGGGTAGGAAAGAAGCAGCGTGGGGTTAGCTTGACATCTAGTGGGCACAGACTGAAACTGCAGTACCATCTGCAAACTCCGCCAAGGACAGGGCCTGTTACATCATTAAATGGCACTGAATAAGACTTGCTGAATGTCACCTTCCACATAAGGAGTCTTATATAAGAAAAGTTAATTCTTTCAGAAGAGCCGTTTCTTTTTTGAAGAGGGTGAAAGTATTTTTCTCTTCAACTAGCTGTTCAAGACAAAGAGGGAATGTGGTGATTTACGTACCCGTAAGAAGAAAGGAAACTTCTTCCCGTAGAATCCGACTCTGAAGAATTCAGGTTCTAATCTTTGCTGATCCATGATCTTGTCATAGAGAGAGGCTTCCATCATCTGACAATAACAGACAAAACTGCTTAAAAACCAACCGTGTCTAATCTGTTAGTTATATTGTGCATTTTTCTGACTGACCAGGGCATCACCAGGTAAAAAAAAGAACTCCTCAAGGCAGCATGCCCACAGCTTCTGGAACAACTTACCCTCATTTTACTCAAGTTCCTGTAGTCGTAGTACGACTCGTACTGGTCAGCAAGCTCTCTGCAAAGGATGATGCCATTCTCCCAACACTGAGGACACAAAAACACACACTTATTCCCTGTCACCTTCACCGTGCCCTGTCTTATAAAGAAAAATGCCAGTCTGACAGGAACAGACTGACCCGAAACCTCCTTAACACTCAGACACTTGTTCTGCAGTGCTCACACACTGAGTCTCCACTGGATGGCACTGGTGAGACAACGACGCCAGTAGACACAAACAACCTCTGCATGCAGGTACGTGCAGCACCGACCATCTCGCTAATTAAATGAAAAGCTTTCCTTTCCTGCTGCCTCCCACTCCGTGATCGACAGCACTGGAAGATGGCATAATTCGTGAATGTGAAGGAAATTTGCACTACGGGTAACTAGGGGTGGCATTTTTAACGATTCAAAGAGACCCCCCCCATCAGAGGTAGTGATGCTTTATTTTGAGAGGGTGAGCGTAGTTTTGTTTTGCCACTTCCCCCGAGACTGCAGAGCAACAGCAAAGGTAGTTAGGATAACAAGATAAAATTGGAAAAGAGAAGTGAAGTGGGGATGATGAAAGAAAGCAGCTCCTGAGAGACGAAGACAAAGCTACAGCCTGGGAACGGCGAGAAACGCTGCGTCCTGAATCAGCTGAGCTCTGTTTGCCCTCACATTTCTCACAGATGAGATTATTTTAGCTAAAAGCGGCGCCATCGGAGCGAATCACGCTTTAACAGTCACCGTGGCCATCATCGCCGTCTGAGAGGAACGGCGTGGGATACTGTGGGACAATATGTATCCCGCTCTAATTGCAGCCACCAGTAATTCCCCCGATTAAGTGGAAGAGGTGACGCTACCTCTAGTCAACGTCACAGTTCATAAACAGACAGAAATATCTCTGTACAAGACTTTTGGCCCTCCTCTTCATTTTATGTGAATGATGTCACATCTACTAAACAAGCAGGAAAAGCAGTTCGCTCATCTTTTACCCCGATGCGTCTGCATTTCAGCTCAGCCAACTATTAACGTTTTACGAAACTGTTGGTGCTTATCATTTTGAAATATACGTATTAATGGCCAACATATATTTACTCTAGGAGAGCCATCAATAATATGTCTGCACCTCTATTTCTTTGCCAGGTATGAAATAGAAATGCATTTAAATTAGAAGGTTCTTGAATATGCATGAGAAGCTGACGTGCTGCTGGGTATTAGCTTGGCACAAATTCCTCTGAATAAAACTGAACATGCTGTTGCTTTACACTGGCACAGTACATTCACTGGCATTTAGCAGTGTTATAGGGAACCAGATGTCCTGCTGGTGTTTGTGCTCTGCTTACTTCCTTTATGTTACCTTGCCAGTGTGCTAGAAACGTCACAGATTACATCACATGACAAATGTCCTGGTTTCTGTAAAGTCAAATGCAAATGTACTGGACGGATGACTGTGGAGGAAGAACCGGTGCTTTCCAGCTTACCTTCCCCCTGTCGAAGTTCTGGATGATAGTGAGATGCAAATATTCTTTCCTCTGCCACTCGCTCTGCATGGGGTAGTTGAGGAACTCTCTGAGCGGCCTGTCTGACCATTCCAATAACTCGTCATAGAGCAGCAGGGTGTAGGACGCCTCTGTGAGCATACACAGAGAAAAACAGCATATTCGTTTACATTTAGCAGCTTGTTTTTTCTTTTTTTTAAGAACTTGTGAAGGATTCAGTGTCTCAAATCCTGATGAAAACACTGAAGCAGATCACGCTTAGACACGAACAGACGAAAACATGAAAGCACATTTCAGTGAAAATTATACAGTATGTGTTCAGACCAGGGATTAAAGTGGGACTGACACCGCTCCAAATCTCCCCGACAGTGGGGAGGAAAAACTCCCTTTAAACAGGAAGAAACCTCTGGCAGCACCAGAGGGTGAAAAACGAAAAGAAAAAGGAGGAAGGAGGAAAGAAAGAAAATAGGGAGCGTGATGGTTAGGAGGAGGTTAGGAGTGAGGAGAGTTGGTAGGAGAGAAAGGGAGAGAGGAGGGAGAAAAAGGTGGAGTAAGACAAGGTTACTCCTCAAGATTAAGTGAGGAGCAGCAGAGTCCCTCTTCCGGAAAAAGCGGAAACACTTTTTCTTCTTTGTCTTTTTCAGACACCGCTCCTGGAGCTCTTTGTTTTGTAGGACGAGGTTTTTTCATGTCATCCATTGTTTCTTCATTTTGCATCTCAACTTTCTTGTATCTTTTGTCAAGTTCTTCTAATTTTGCTTGTGTTTCTTCAAGCTTTTCTTTCAGCTCTTTAAACTTTGCCACCTGTATTAGTTTTGCCTTGTGCATATCTCTGTTTCTCTGTTGTACTTTGCCTTCTACTCTGCGTTTTTTTGCTGTGTACACTGCAGGTATTCATGTGTTTTCTTTTGTTATTGATTTTGCGCCTGCATTTCAGTATAAAGTTCTTGGTATTTTTTCTCAGCATTTCATTGAACCTGCACTCCATCTTTGAGCATCTTTTTTCCTTCTAGTTCAAAGGTTTTGCCCTTCATTTTTTTTTTTTTTACACATACCTGCAGTTGTAGTTTTCTCCTCTCAAAGTCTTGGAGAAATCTAGAGAATCTGGAGAAATTCAGCTTCTTTCTGTTTTTCTTGCATTTTTGTGTAGTGCTATTTCAAGCGACACTTACAAGCCTTCATTATATTTCTCGATGTCCTGAAACTTGACTCCATGTCTTTCTGTTTTATGTCCTGTTGACCCTTCTTTTGAAGAATTTCTTTTTTTTTTTTTTTAATTCTTCATCAAGCTTTACTTGCAATTCCTGATTCTTTTCCTCAGTGTCTTGGAGATTCTCCTCGTTTTTCTTGTTTTCTCACATTCGGTTAATAATTTGCTGCCGTGCTTGACCAAACCTCATTCCCCAGCCTTCATTTATAATCTGCATGTTGGGCTGGTATTTTTAATTTGTTGGTCTTGTCTGTTCATGAGAAATTCATTGTGCGTTTCTCCCAAGTGTTTATTTTGGGCCTCCATTAGTCTGCACCTCTCCTCTAGTTGAATTTTATCTCGTTGGATTTGTTAAATCCTTTTCTCTAGATTTTGATTTTCCATCCTACTTTCAGCTAACGCTCTTCGGATGGATAAAATGTCATCTGGGGAATTTGGCCGCCCCCAGAGAGGAGAGCCGGCCTAAACATTTTGTCTTTTGTGGTGTTTTATCAGAGACATGTTGGAGTCTTGATATTGTGACTCTGTAAAAGATCCAAATGTTTAAAAATGTTTCTCAGGTGAACGTTCGAATTCTGCACATAAACAAACTAACACTTGTAGCTTCTAACCTCCACCACCTATGTGCCCTTGTATTTGAATGAGGTGAATGAGGATTTGGTGCGTCGAAGTTGTTTTTCTTTGCTGACAGTTAGCATGCTATTCCCTCATGTTCTTTACTAAAAAGCTACCGCTAGCTAAAATAACATTTTGTAACTGTAAACTATATTGTGTGTTTTATATAAATGTTTTTTTTGTTTGTTTGTTTTTGTGTAAGTCAATGTTTCTGTGGCTGTACAGTAGAGATATGTGCAACTAGTTGACTAATCGTTGTTGTTGTCACGTGTCAGTACCCATCTGCCACCAGATGGCGCATCGTTCTTGAGAAAAGCCATGAATCTGTTAAATTACGCCTGGTCTATTTGTTAACACCATTAGAATGAGATCACGGATACAAGCGGCGGAAATGAGCTTTCTCCCAAAGGTGGATAGGCTCTGTCTTAGCATTAGGATGAGAAGTTCAGTCAATCAGAGAGCTTCAGAGTAGAACTGCTACTCCGCCACATCGAAAGGAGACCGCTAATGCTGCCGCCTCCTGGGTAAGGTATTTCGGTCGGGCATGTCCTAATGGGAGGAAGCCCCAGCGTAGACCCTGACATGTTGGCAAGATTACATCTATCGGCTGGCCTAGGAAAGACTCGATGTTTCTCCGGATAAGCTGGAGGAGGTGGCAAGAGGAAGGTCTGGGCTTCCCTGCTGGCCCCGTAACCTGACTTCAGATAAGCGGAGGAAAATGGCTGGAGGGTTTATTATTTTGTTATTTTAGATTTTAACTGAACTGAATTGTAACTGAAGTGGTTGTCATATGGTTGTTTTATATACAGTATGTATATAAATGATGTATGTACGTATGTATGTATGTGTTTGTGTGCGTGTGTGCGTGTA